>JAIQCU010002478.1:0-10555 GCA_022114935.1 Leptestheria dahalacensis
GACGACCGACGGTAGAGCTTTCACTGCACTGTCGCGCGTTCCCGACTCTCTGGGATTTGACCTGCAGCCCCTTTCCGTGTTGGGCAACGCGATCGGATGGGTCTTCGCCCGGTCACTGGCTAACGCGACCAATGGATTTCATTTGACAGGTGACGGGTTCTCTTAATCAACTGCCGTAATTATATTATATTCATTAATCATATTACTATAATTAGTTATTTATAGTCTGAACTCGCATAAGTATAATATTAGAATGTTAATTAACGTCCGCGCTTATTCATTTCCGTTAACAAATAATTACCTCGTGGAAAATAATGTTTCGCCTCTAATTAATGTTTCATAATTATTTAGTACAAATTCAAGTGCATTGAATCTGTAGGTGGAATTTTGAACCATACGGCCAATGTGGTCTTCCCTCAGACGGGACATTCCCTGACCGTCAGTCAGCGTTTCGTCGGTGCTGATGTCTTCAACTACCTGCGCGTGGAGGTCTCCATCAACGGAAGCGTTCCGGGTGTTCCGCACGGAGCCAAAATCGAAATTCCTGACTACGAAGAAGAATATTCTTTTATTGCCCCGGGTAACTATTCCGTTTTTTTTTAAATAATACTTATTTTAATTATAATTCAGTCCGTTGTATTGTTATCGTAATATTTAAATGTGCTATTAACTTATTATTATTTATGAAAATTATTAATTGTAATGTAGATTACAGTAAGACCTACATAATATCAAAATTAAATTAATTTAATTAGTTAGAAGGGTGAAAATTAATTTGACTGTTCATATCAGGTGACGTACGATCCCGCGGTCAGCGGATCTACCGTATCGAAGGTTCCACTCTGGATATTCCCTACACGGTGGACCAGAGGATCAGCTTCTCGGCGTGCGCAGCCGCTCGGGATCAGCCCAGCACCTTGCGTCTCAAAGTTGGACGCAACTTTGTGACCTACGATCCCAAGGAACAGATTGTGCGATATGCCATGACCAGCACGGTTTTGACACTTGATGGTTATAATTTCAGAGAATTCAAATCCTCAAGTGAACTAAGACGTCTTAATCATTCTGGTTTGAATAGCCTCTGACGATCCTTGCGTCAAGGGACGCCAGTCGTGCGGACCCAACAGCGGCTGTGTCGTGCAGGGCGAATCCTTCAAATGCGTCTGCAATAAAGGGTATTTACAATTGTACTTAAACTTAATTGACGCGTATTGTAGTTATTCTCTTTTATTGATGTTTTTGAATTCAATACAGATTTTATGTTAGTTTTGAAGCCAGCTTGGAGCGGGGCCCTCGCGGTGAACGGGCCAGCTGCGTTGATGTTAACGAATGCGACGTTGGCCTTGACCACTGCAGTGAAAACGCCATTTGCATTAATGAGCCCGGCTCTTATTCGTGCCGCTGCAAAGACGGTTTCCAAGGCGACGGCTACGACTGCCAACGTAATCTTCCATGATATTCCTCAACTTCCATTAATTCATTTTTTAAAACTTGTGTCAAATTTATGATATTATTATCATATTATAGAACTATTATTGATATTATTATATATTTATTAACTTAACTTAATTGTTTCACCTAAACTAATTAATCAGGTTTATATGAAATTATTTAATTTGTTTAATTACAAAAATAGGCATATCAGCTTGTTCCCAAGTGCGCTGTGGAGTCAATGCCAGATGCGTGGAGAACGAAAACGGTGACGCCCAGTGTCGTTGCCTGGACGGTTTCCAAGGCGACGGTTTCGTCTGTATTCCGGAACTTCCGAGTATGTTATTTGATATTAACGACAGTTTAATGAAGAATGTAATCATGTATACGTTTTCTAGCGCCAGATTGCCGCCAGGTGAATCTGTGTGACGTGAACGCTCTGTGCATGTATCGCAGCCAGTCAAACTCGTACGGCTGTGTCTGCCAACCTGGATACAAGGGAGATGGCGTCGTGTGCACTCCCGAATCGGGTAAGACCCTTATGTGCCATAACTCGACAAGTGTGTGAGATGGGTTTCAGTTGAACCGTCTTATTCTGGCACTGATTTTTTTACGTTTTTAAATTTTAGATTCTGTAATGAAATTGTTTTTGTTATAGTAAACTAATTATTTATCGACTTAACTTAATATTTGTTATGTATTCTATTTTGAGATTTGAATTCTTTGTCCGCTGCTAATTTAAATCGATTGCTAATGTATTAATTAGACTGTAATACTCAGTAAGGGAGAATTTTTTTTTCAATTTACTGACAGAATCGTGCGAAGTTGCTGCCAATTGCGATCCTTTCGCCTCCTGCGTCTACGACGAGACAGCCTCTGGTTACGTGTGCCGCTGTCTGCCCGGCTTTGAGGGCGACGGTTACCAGTGCAGCGCCACCCGCGAATCGGCCGACGTTGTGGGTGTCGTCAAACCCAAGTGCGTGCTGGACATTTGCTGGTGCGATGAAGGCTATCAGTATCAGAACGGCCGGTGTGAATTTAAAGAGCAAAGTGAGCGCCTTTTTTCGGTTTACCGCTTCAGTTCAATCTTAATTATAATTAAGTGTATAAGAAATTAAATAATATTCCTTGGACAACAATAGCCTCGTGCAAGGACGACGATCGGTGCCATCGGGATGCCGAGTGCGTCTTCTCGCCCAGCGCCCAGGATTACGTGTGCCAGTGCAGGACTGGTTTCCATGGCAACGGTCTGGAATGTACCCTGCAGGAAGAGTCGACCAGCGAGGTGAGCTGCGATCAGGAGGACGTCTGTGCGCCGGATGCCACGTGCATTTTCAATGATTATTCACTGAAATCCGAGTGCGTCTGCAATACGGGATTCCGCGGCGATGGATACGTCTGCACTCCTATTGGTTATTATTATTATTATTATTGATACTGATATATGAATCACCATTCACGATTATCAACAAAAGATGCAGTGTAAACTATTACCATCAGGGTTGTTGGACATCACGATATCTCGATATCGTTATCGGTTTCCTTATCGATATCCAAATTCCTCATCGATACGATACTGGTACGACGTATCGAGGACAAGAAGCATCAGCATATCGAAATTTCAATATCAGTATTCGTATATCGGACAATTTTGATGAAGAGAATTTAATATCGATACTAACGACACCCTATGTTGATAAGGTTTCGCGATATCGAATCGGGTTTCTTGTCGATATTCAAAAACCCCAACTGGTACGATATTAACATGACATATCGAAGCCCAAATAGCGTCGATATATCGACATTTCAATATCGATATCAATATGTTGGACGACTCTGATGAAGGGAACTGATTTTGATATTGACGACACGACATATCGATAAGGTTTCTTTAATATCGATATAGGTTTCTTTATAGCTATTCGAAGTCCTTTGTCGATACAGTAACGATACGACATGTTGAAGCCCAAGCAGCATCGATATATCGAGATTTCAATATCGATTTCAATATGTCGGACAACCCTGCTTTAAAGAACTAATACTGGTGTTAACGATACGATACCTCGATTTTTATCGAGGTGAAAAAGCTTCCACATATCGGAACTTTGACATCAATATCGATACGTTGGACAAGTCTGGTTAAGATGCTGCGCTTTTGGACTTAGACGGATGCAATAGCCTGCTGGATTGCGACGAAAACGCCCAGTGTTTGTTCGATGCCAGCCAGGCACGCTTCCAGTGCCGCTGCAATGACGGTTACCAGGGAGATGGGAAATCGTGCACGGCCGCACACATTGCAGGTAAAATGCAAACACCCAAAAAAAATTTACAGAATTAAAAAGATTCAAAAAATAAAAAAATCAACCCGTAAAATAGGAAAAAAAATAAAATAAAAATTAAACAATTAAAAAAAAACTAAAAGTTAGAATGAAAAATTTACAATTTTTCTTTTTTTACTGAGCAGAGGACACCCAACCGGCCGAGCCGACATGCGAAGTCTTGAAGAACTGCCACGCGAACGCCGATTGCGTCTACGACGAGGAATCGCACCGTCACCAGTGTCGCTGCCGCACCGGTTACGCCGGGGATGGTCACCACTGTCAAGCTACTCAAGTCGGCTGCAACATTATCAACAACTGTGATAGGAACGCCGATTGCCACTACGATATACTGTCCATCGGTTATCGATGCAAATGCAGAGAGGTTGGCCATTAGTCGAGAATTCTTATATCAATATACATATAATAATAACACTAATGACTTAACAAGTATAAGAATAATCATCCAACTAGAAGAATTAAATAATATTAGATTTAAAAAATAGTTATAAGAAATTGTTAAATCGATACAAATTTTGTTTAAGTTCAATTACTCGGTGTTAAATAGTCATTTAACTGTTGTAACGGGATTCGGATTGTAGGGTTTCGCCGGTGACGGACAGTTCTGCCGTCCTGCCAGGCAGTGCAGCGAAGATCCCAGCGTGTGCAGCGCTAATGCCAAGTGTGCCTGGAACAACGCCGGCGGCTATCACTGCCAGTGTAAAGAGGGATTCATTGGTGACGGTTTCGAATGCAAAGGTGTTTCTTGACTTTCTACTTCATAACTTCGACTTCAGGAATTGAATTTACTGCCATGACGATAACTTAAAAGTTTATTTAAACTGTAATTGAATTTATAATACGGCTGATAGGACCTTAATTTTACTATAATTATACCTGTATTGCTATTATTATATTATAACGCTATTATGAAATATATAATTAAATATAATGCAGATGTATGTGTAATTGTATAGTGTATTGTAGTATGTCTTTAAGCGCAAAAACGTAATAGAGTCTTGTTTGTGTTAATTGAAAAGTCCTGTATGATGAATCCATGACGTATCCTCGATGTTTACCATTAAATCTAATGCATGCCTGATAATATTGTGTATGTAAATTAGACTTGTATATTACAGCGTTAAATTAAAAGTCTTTCTCTGTTTTAACTAAAAAGCCCTGTCGAAACACGATGGCAACTTCCTGCTCCTCACCCAAGGAATGTCCGTCTTGAAGGTTCCCATCGAACCGTCGACCGCCAATAGCGGGAAACTGGTCCACATCGGAATCTTCCAGTCTGCAGTTGGTAACATGGACCCTTTCGATTAGTTTACTTTGAAATTTTAACAAGTTCAATAGTTTGAATTGATTTCGAAAGTTTATTGTTAATGTCGTCATGGTTATTATGAATATCGATATGAAAATGCAGGCATAGATATCGACTGCATCCAAGGACGCGCCTACTGGGCCGATATCACGGGCAAGGCCATCCGCAGCAACAAGTACAGCGGCGGTGACCACCGAGTTTTCCTCAGCGAAGGTACAGCACGAGCCGCCTATGATGCAACACAGTATCACAGATTTACTATGAAACAATCAACTTAATGCTATTGTGTCACTCATCTTAACCTTGACATCCGCTGTAATCTTAGCTATGTCACTAATTTACTCGTGTAATTAACTAGAGTTTGAATTAACCAGTCTGGTTGTTAAACTGTAGGTATCGAGTCTCCCGAAGGCGTCGCCATAGACTGGGCCTCCCGCAACATTTACTGGACCGATTCCGGAAAGGACACTATCGAAGTGGCTAACCTGGAGACCAAAGCGCGTAGGGTCCTGTTTAATACGTCGCTGGTGAATCCTCGCGGAATCGCCGTGCATCCTTCCAGGGGGTAAATCCCACTTTTCTCCTTTAAACTTAACCACTAGGACGATCATTCAGTTTTTCATTTCAAAATTCCAGCTTGCTGTTCTGGTCCGACTGGAACCGAGAGGGCCCCAAAATCGAACGTTCCAGCACTGACGGATCCGGAAGAACCGTCATTGTCAAGGATGGAATCGCCCTACCCAATTCGCTGTCGGTTGACCTGGAACACGAGGAACTCTGTTGGGCTGATGCTGGAACCAGGAGAATCGGTATATGGCTTGCACTTTCTCATTCACTGATTGTTCATTGTCGAGCTGCACCTAAATTAGTTGGAAATTGAACGTCGAATTTTTTCCCCCCAGTGAATTGGGACTCGTAATTTAGTGCAATTGGTGTTTTGGTCTATAGAATGCTCCGACATCGACGGTCGCAACCGACGCACGGTTCGGGCTGACGTGAAACATCCTTTTGGATTGGCCCAGCTCGATGGATTCCTCTACTGGACCGACTGGGAAGAGTAAAAGCGATTTATTCTGATTTGAATCGAATTATCTTTAGGTTATGTATCCGAATATTTCTCATTAAAATGTACAAAGTTTAAAAAGTTAATTGAGTAAAACAAAATGTCTTTAAAATAAGAAAGTATTACGGATGCGGTAAAATAGGAACTCGGCTCGTTAAAACGGTTTCTGGAATTACTATCCTGGAATCGGCTTCAAGTTTTAACTTAATTATGTTAATTACAATAAACTATTANGCCGGTTCCTCCGGGTGGTCAGGGTAAACTGTACGGAATCGTCGCAGTACCGCAGTTTTGTCCCAGTGGTAATCTATAAAACCCTTCAAATCAAACATCAAATTTATTTACCGATTTACAATCCATCCATGAATCAAGTAATTGAATTAATTTCTAGTCAAATTGAACTTAAATTTCTGTTCTTATATTTTGAAAGTTTGGTCGCCGTGCCAGGACCAATCCGGCGGATGCTCTGTCAACGAACTGTGCTTACCTAACGGTCGCGGAGGAAGAACTTGTCTCCAGTAAACTTTTTTCAAAAAAAATTCCAGTTAATTTGAATTTAAGTCCTCTTAACCGTTTTTTTATATTCTTGCCTGGCTTAGTGTGCAGTCTTATATGATAATTGGAAACAGAGATTAGCACTATTTTACCTTTGTCTTACTGAAATAGAAATACAAGTTCCAGCGAGTCCTCTAATGGATCTAACTGATGTACAATCATCATTATATCAGCTCATTGTCAGATCTTATTCTGAAATCCGATTGCGACGTCGTAGTGTATTTAAGTTAATCGAGTTCAACTATTCAATACTGTTTCAGTCATAAATGCGAAGAAGTAAGTCAGTTAAGTTAATTACATTATCTAGATGGTAGTTGTATTTAGAATGCTCCCATTTCCCACGGTTCGATTTTTTTGAATTTGTGGTTTTACCTTTGACCGCGCTTGTATGTGCCTGGGCGTGGAGAATGTTTCAAAGACGTTCGACATTCCCCGATTTGACTTTCCACAGCATGAGGCCTATTGAAAGTGCTCTAGGCCGCCACCAAATAAGAATAGAATAAAAAAAACAGGCATTTCTATTTTAGCATTGAAAGTTGGAAGGCCCTGCCTGGACTGAAATATTGAATTCTATTCAAAGTTTGGATGATTAGAACGATGGAATATCACGTCAACTGTCTGGTTTAATTAACTTGGATATCATTTGAATGGTTAACTTTAATACTAGTAATTCCTATTGTATTATGCAATAATTAACTTTAATGGCTCCTTCCCTTTCTTTATGTTACTGGTGATCGTGTAGTGAGTCTATTGCGACGTTCGTGGATGTAATTGATGATTTGTGTTGAAAATGGTTCGACTATTGAGTTAAAGAAAGGTCCTAACGTATTAATTGATCCACATACGTCACGTGTTGCATTTCAAATTGGGCCATCGCAGACGTCAGGACAAACCGGTTTTTGTAACATCACGAAAAACTGCCGTGTAAACGACTCGTCGGTTCATTTTGCTTTTCCTTTCATTCATATATGGCGGGTAATGGGATGGGGTGAGGGGCGGGTGAGGGAATCGCCGAAGAAAAGGCTAAAAACTCAAGGCTAAAAAAACACTGTTAATTGGGTTAGTGGGTCGAAAAACTGATTCGGAAAACGTTTTGCCCTTTCCAACCCGAACCCGGGCTATCGTCATTCCCTGTTCTTGTATTTTTCCAAATTTCAGTTTGAGTTATTTTGATTGGATTGGGTGGGGAATACGAACCTAAGTTTCCTGAACCTAGTGTCAGCGGTACTGTCCTCTTCCTTGGCTTAAGGATACAGTGCGTGAAACTAATGGCGGAAGCCGGGGCTTTCTCGTAAAAGGGGAAAGTTCCAACCCAGGGAAATTCACTTGTTAATGACAGCGTTTTTCCATGCGACGAAAGTTTCCGTCGCCGCTATATTATTTATTTATTTATTTATTTACCTTTTAATTTTTTTAATTTTTTTATTGTTAACAAGGGAGAGAGTTTGCGAAACTGTGCAATCGCAATTATAATTACGAAAATTGGACACTTGTTGTGATTATTTTTAATGTCGTTTGTTCAAAACGAGTAAGGCAATCGCATCAAAAGCGAAGGCCAACGGTATTTTATATAAAACTATTATGATAATAAGACATTAAAAATGTAGAAAGAAAAGACCCTTTCTCTGTATGTGTTATGCCCTATTTTACCAGGGACGTGTGGGAGTTGAATAGACCGGCGTGTGTTGCTTTAGTGTCTCGCAGACATGTAGATAGATAGATAAATGGATGGACGGACGGATAGATGGATGGGTGGATGGATGGATGGATGGGTGGATGGATGGATGGTTGGATAGATGGATGGGCGGATGGATGGATGGATAGATAGGTGGATGGATGGATGGATGGGTGGATGGATGGATGGAGAGATAGATAGACGGATAGTTGGATAGACAGGTAGAAGATAGATTCTATCAAGAACAGTGGACGCAGTTTCACCACCAATACCAGAACAGGTAGGACATAGATAGGTAGGTAGATACAGATACACGGACAGATAGATTGATAGATAGATAGACAGGTAGATAGATTAGGTAGAATCTATCGATTCTATTAAGAACAGTGGACGCAGTTTCATCAACTATACAAAAAAAAGTAGGAGATAGATAGGTAAGTAGATACAGGATACAAGGACAGATAGATTGATAGATAGATAGATAGATTCTACCAACGACAGTAGACACAATATCACCAACAAGAACGAATTAGAACTAGATTAAAGCTCTATAGGCATGAAGTCATTGTCCAGAAGGACGGTTACAAAGCGTCGTGCACAAACAGGTGTTCGGCAATCATATTTTGAATTTTTTGAAATATGTATTTGCGTGTGGTTGCGTGCCAGCCTTAAGTGAAAAGGAGCAAAGAAAAACCGGTTGAAAGAAGGTAGTTTTACGTAAGTGTTGCTCCAAGATGTAAGTTCCAGCAGCAGGGAGAGGTTTCCCCAGTCAGTGCCAAGCATTTCGTGTTAGCAGACTTGTTTTCTCGAACGGGCTCTTGTCCTGTTTCTTCATTCTCATATTGGCTTTTGTTTTGAGCAAATACGGACTAGTTCGAAAGTTGGAAAACGAACGACTCGTTAAGTGAAAATGGAAAGTATAGTCAATAGTACTTTTGATTTGGAACATGTGAATCTGGCCGTCCAAGCTGAGGTCAACCTGGACAACTTGTATCCAGTACTTCTCCAGACTTTTACCATCATAGTGTTGGGGTAGGTTCTTGTTTTTACTACTTATCTATCTGGTTGTCTATTCGTTCTGTCTGTCTATCCATCAGTGAATCTCTCTATCTATCTCCTCTATCTACTACCTATCCATCCAGCTCTGTATCTGTTTAGCTCAGTTACTCGTCTATCTATCTATCCTATTTTCTACCTGTCTGTCTGTGTATCTACTATTCAACTAACCTGTCTATCTACCCGTCTGTGTATATGCCCAGCCGTCTATCTATCTACCTACCTATCCATCTATCCATCTAATGATTTATCTTTCTATCTGGTGTCACTACTATTAATAGCGATAGTCACTATAACGTGTAGTTAATGTTTCTCTTGTTCAAGGTATCTAAGCGGCAGATGGAAAGTCATCGGCCAAGTCGAGGCCAAGGGTTTGAATACGTTCGTCGGTAACTACGCCTTGCCGTGTCTCATCTTCACTGCCTTAGCCGAACTGGATTTCAGGTGCCAATTGAACGAAATCGTTGAATTCACAATTCATGAAATTAATGTACAATTTGAATGACATAAAAGCCGAGTCAACTGGATGTTTCTCTGGTCGATACTGATATCCAAAGCGGCCATCTTCTTCGTGGTCCTCGGTTTTACTTTACTTCTGACGCGACCGTTCGATTTGGCCAAAGCTGGCATTTTCGCCATCTTCTGCACGCAGAGTAACGACTTCGCTCTGGGTTACCCCATTGGTAAATATCAACCACAATTTTTCCCATTTTGAAGTGTAAAAGTTGAAATTTGTCCAAGCTAATTAAACCATTATTCATGAGAATGTAGAAAATACGTCGAGAGGACAAGAGTTTGTTATGCAAACTAGAAAGCTGTGAGATCTCCCCAAGAATAAATAAGCTGAGAGTCAAAACCATATTTGGGGCTAGAGACATTTCTCTGCTGGAATCTATTCTCTGTTGGCTTTTTAAAAAATAAGATAAATAAAAGACTTGGCCATATTTCCTGAATTTGAAACCGTGAATAAATCTGACGTGTTTAAAAGTACCACGATTTACCAGTTTGGGTTGGACTTTCACTTCTCTGTATACAAGTGGCTCGGGCGAGGAAGCCGAGGAAAAAAAAAATGTCGCTTCGCCATGTTATTCATTTGATCTTCATTGAGGTTGACTGGCGGGGGTTACGTG
>JAIQCU010002479.1:0-10920 GCA_022114935.1 Leptestheria dahalacensis
TTATAGTCAGTCTGGTGTTGACTCGTGAAGCTGACTGACGCGAAAAAATTTTCTCGCACTTTGAACTAGAATAAATTCAGGTCAGAATGCCGCCCAAGAAGGGAAAGGGAAAGAAAGCAGCTGATGACTGGCCTAGTGACGACGACGTGGCTGTCAAGAAAAACGTTAAAGCAAATTTGGACAGCGAAGACGAAATAAAGCCAGCGAAGGGAAAATCCAAGGCGAAATCGAAGCTGCAGGACGAAGACGCAGCTCAAGACGGCAAACAGAAACCAGCCGCCAAGAAAGACGCCAAAAAGAAGGGCAAGGGAAAGAAAGATGATGACTGGGACAGCGATAACGACGTTGAGATCGTCAACCTGAAATCCAGTAAGGTGGAAGAAGAAGAAGCACCGAAACCTAAACCTGCCGCAGCCAAGAAGGAGCAGAAGAAAAAGAAGGGCAAGAAGAATGACGACTGGGACAGCGACAATGACGAGGACGGCACGGAATCGAAGGCAGCCGACGTCAGTGACGATGAGAGGCCAAAACCAGCGTTGAAGAAAGATGCCAAGAAGAAGGGCAAAGCAAAGCGAAACCAAGACGAAAGTGAAGACGAAGAGGAGGCCAAGAGCGACGTGGACGAGAAAGAGGATGATGACGTTCAGCCCGTCAGCGAAGACGCGAAGCCTCCTGCCGCCGAAGAAGCACCGGCAGAAAAGTCGAGCAAAAAGAAGAGCAAAGGCAAATTCAAGGAGCTTGAGGAGGAGTTCGCGGCCCCGGCGAAGGAAGTCACCACGTTGACGTCGCAGATGGACGAGATGAAGATTGACGACAAGAAAAAGTCAAAGACGAAATCTAAGGAGAAACCCAAGAGGGCACCGACGCCTCCGCCCGTTGATGAAGATGACGACGAGGCTGACGGCTTTGAAGACGATTTTGATGACCTCGACGGGGAGCGGGAAGTCGAGGAGAAGCCTGTCGAACCCCAAGAAGAAGAACCCAAGCAGAAGCTGTCGCACAAGGACAAGAAGAAGCTGAAAAAGCAGCTCGAGTACGAAAAGCAGATGGAAATGATGACCAAGAAAGGGACGGGAGGACACAGCGACCTGACCAACAACTTCACCGTCTCGCAGGCGCAGCAGTCGGACAAGAAGCTGGCCATGCTGGAGAATGCGGTCGACATCAAGGTGGAGAATTTCAGCATTTCCGCCAGAGGGAAAGATCTGTTCGTCAATGCCAGTTTGCTGATCGCTCAGGGAAGAAGATACGGTCTTGTCGGACCCAACGGGTAAGTTATCAATTAATTTTTTTTAAAAATCATTGGTTACTTCCTCTTTCTATTTGTTTTTAATATTATTGATGTAGTTTTTAGCATTATCTATTTTTAATTTTTGAAATTGTAATGAAATACAATTTTATGATTAATGTTGTAATTGTTAATCTGAAAACTTTGTTTCAAAATTATTTTTATATTGGTTTTCATTTGCAGTATTACTTATTATTTAATTAGTTTATGAAATGTATTTTAAATATAAATAACTGATCGAATCAACTATAATTTAATGTTAATAAAGGTTAAAAATAATTTTTATGTTGGAAATATTATTTTAATTATTGCTTTAAATCATAACTGCTATTATTACTATTATTAATTGATTATTACTAATGAAATATTATTATTATCATAAATCTTGATGCTGGTTATGAATTTTAAACTGTAGCCCTAGTAACAAAATTCCCCTAATATTATTTACGATTAATTTAATTAATTAATTATTGCCTGAATTATCTGAACTACTACTTTGGTAACTTAAGCAATATTTATTGTTTTTTGCTTTAATTAATTAATTTTAAAATTTGATGTATTTCCGGTTAATTACATAATAAAATAAGCATTTGTCCGCGTCGGTAAGTATACGTATATTTTGTAATTCAACAGACACGGTAAAACCACGCTGCTCCGTCACATCGCCAGCCGGGCCTTCCAGATTCCTCCATCCATCGACGTCCTCCTCTGCGAGCAGGAGGTCGTCGCCGACGACACACCGGCCGTCGAGGTCATCCTAAAAGCGGACGTCAAGAGGACAGCTCTCCTGGAGGAGGCCAAAAAACTGGAGAACGAGCAACAGAAGGGCAACCTCAAAGTCTCTGACCGGCTGAATGAAGTCTACCAAGAGCTGCGAGCCATTGGCGCCGATGCGGCTGAACCCAAGGCGCGCAGGATCCTCGCCGGTTTGGGTTTCACCAAGGAGATGCAGGATCGAGCCACCAAGAACTTTTCCGGAGGCTGGAGGATGCGCGTGTCCTTGGCCAGGGCCTTGTACCTGGAACCGACGCTGCTGATGCTCGATGAACCTACCAACCATTTGGATTTGAACGCCGTCATTTGGTTGGACAATTACCTGCAGGGCTGGAAAAAGACGCTGCTGATCGTCTCCCACGACCAGTCCTTCTTGGATAACGTCTGCACTGATATCATTCATTTGGACCAGGAGAAACTCTTCTACTACAAGGGTAACTACTCGATGTTCAAGAAGATGCACCAGCAAAAGAAGAAGGAGATGCTCAAAGAGTACGAGAAGCAGGAGAAGAAGCTGAAGGAGATGAAAGCTCAGGGACAGTCGAAGAAACAGGCGGAGAAGAAGCAGAAGGAGGTGCTCACCCGCAAGCAGGAAAAGAACCGAACCAAATTGCAGAAGAACGAGGAAGACGGGAATACACCGACGGAACTGATCCAGAAACCGCGCGACTACATCGTCAAGTTCCGGTTTCCCGAGCCTCCGCCGCTGCAGCCGCCGGTGCTGGGTCTCCACAACACCACCTTCGGTTACGACCCGAGACGACCCCTGTTGAAGAAATGCGACTTCGGTATTGATATGGCTTCCCGCGTGGCCATCGTCGGACCCAACGGAGTTGGTAAATCCACTTTCCTGAAGCTGCTGGTTGGTGAATTGAATCCGCAGGAAGGAGAATTCCGCCAGAATCACAGGCTGCGCATCGGTCGCTTTGACCAGCACTCTGGAGAACACCTAACGGCGGAGGAATCACCGGTCGAGTACCTGATGAGGCTGTTCGATCTACCCTACGAGAAGGCGCGCAAGCAGCTGGGATCCTTCGGTCTGGCCTCGCATGCGCATATCATCAAGAATAAGGATCTCTCTGGAGGTCAGAAAGCACGCGTCGCCCTAGCTGAACTCTGCCTCAACGCCCCCGATGTGCTGATCCTCGACGAACCGACCAATAACCTCGATATCGAGTCGATCGATGCTCTGGCTGAAGCGATTAACGAGTACAAAGGGGGTGTCATTATCGTCTCCCACGACGAGAGGCTCATCCGAGAGACCAACTGTCATCTGTGGGTCATTGAGGATCAGGCCATCAATGAGATCGATGGAGGTTTTGATGACTACCGTAGAGAGCTGCTTGAAAGTCTGGGAGAAGTTGTTAATAACCCAAGTGTGGCTGCAAAGTTAGCTAACGAGAATTTGTAATTTGTTTTTTTCTTCTGGAATTTCTGTCGGGCAAATCTTGTTTTCGACAGAGCCGATGGTATGGGAAATACACATGTCTAAATCTGCTTTAAACACTAATTCACTAAATGCAACTTAATTAACTTAAAACGCGGAATATTTGAGGATACAGACAGGATAACTGTTATTTTCAAATCAGGGATACAGTTTTCTTTGAGGACAATATTCAAAAATATCAAGTAAAAACAAGCCTGTATGATGGGCAAAAATTAAAAGTTTGCAGAAGATATTGGGTTCGAGATATTAGAAGCAAATGGCCGCTTGGATAGCATAGGCGACTGCGAAAAGCACCAGGGCGACACGATCTACGGCGTCGGCTAGAAGTAGCCATTCTCCATGGAAACCGTCCTGGCTGGAATTGTCCAGTCGAGTTAGGGTAGCGCTGGCCACGTTATCCACGCTGGCGTCCATCGGAGAGCCGAGTTCTTCAGCGCGTCTGTTCAAACCCAGTCGGTCGTGTTTTCGGGAAATCTGTGGGGAGGATGAATATTAAGCGAAAGTATTTAAAGCTGATATGGTTTGCAGTTGGGTAACACTATACTTGCTTATCGAGTGAATTTATTTTCACTGAACTATCAAGAATGGATATGACTGGGCTGCTTTTAACAATAAGTATGATGTATAAGATGTAATAGTTAATAATGATTGGCTTATCGTTGAGTATGTTGTATATATATATCTCTCTGTCTAACTGTCTGCCTGTATGTCTGTCTATCTATCTGTCAGTCTATCAATCTATTTTGCTATCATATCTTTCATTCTATCTGACTGTCTGTATGTCTGTCTATCAGTCTGTCTCTCTACCTGTTTATATATCTATCTATCTAACTATCTATGTAGCTGTCTATCTATCTATCTGTGTATCTATCTATCTATCTATCTACCTGTCTATCTATCTATCTATCTACCTGTCTATATATCTATCTATCTATGTATCTGTGTATCTATCTATCTATCTATATATCTATCTGTCTATTTATCTAACTATCTATCTCTATTTATCTGTCTATCTATCTATCTAGCTATCTGTTAGTAGGTTTCGATAAATACAAATCCAAATCACAATAAATTTAAGACGCCTGACATCACAGCTATAACTATCGCACAAGTTAATACGACTTTATTACGTACAAAACTACATTATTTTGTATTATACTGATATCAGAAAGATAGATAGATACAGATAGATAGATAGATACATAGATTGAAGGATAGATTAAAAGATAGATAGATATAAATAGCGACGTGAAATACGGATAATATTTATCTATTACATTTTGCCCCAGACAGAGTAGATTTCCCAACGATCCGCTCAGAAGATTGCGTAGGAATGTCGGTATCCCGGTGGTACGAGGTCGACTTGTGAGCGCCATCAGAACTCCGCTGATCAGCAGCGAGATGCCCAGTGTCAGCACCATGTCACCGTAGAAAGCAACTGCAAACGGGTCCAATACATTTAATCAAATTAAATAAATTCAATGTTATAAGCAGAAATTACAATTACTGGGCTAGTGGGCTACCAATCTACTCATAATCAATTTTCCAGTAACGTGTGTAAACCGCGTAGAGAAAGTTAATTCGTCTAATTACATTAGCTTAACTCAGTTCATCTTTTACTTATTCAATTATTTATGAGTTACATAACAACATCTTACATTTGAGATAGCGTTAATTACAATAAAAACCTTCACTAATTATAACTTACCGCTTTAATTCATCAGACAAGTTAACATCATTCTAGTCGATAACCTCTTGGAGCTCGACTTAAATGAATGGCTTGTTTAATACATTAACAGAAAACCTTCGCTGACCTTCAGACGGCCCTCGGTAATATTATCAAAATACTTATAATTTACAACTTTAATTATAATATAATACAATGTAATCAACCGTAATATAATTATCTTAACGAACCATATAACGACACAGCTACCCATATAATTAGCTCATCGATTTACACTTTCGAAATTAGAATTAAAAATCCAATAGTATTACCAACACGAGGCATGTGATCAACAATGGCGGGCAGAACGAGACTGAAGTAGAGCAGGTAGACGCAGACAGTCAACAGACAGACGAGCCCCGTTAGAATCCGCTGCAGCGAGTAGGCGGGCACGAGGAACATGGACAAGTTCAGCAGGACGATGACTACAATATGCAAACTTGTTCGTTTAGTATTTAAACTTAGTTACAATTAAAACCGATTACGATTTCTAATAATCAAGTATGTCACCTATAATCCTTTGAATGATAATATCTTACTATTGTATCTACGATATTCAAAACTTAATTGGTACTAAAACTTTAATTATTTGGTTAATTACCGAAAGCGGGAGCTGTTATGGTGATCCTGTAGGAAGGCGACTGTCGCTGGATGGTGAAATTGTAGTGCACCGACGGATACGGTTCGGGACAGCACGAGTAATAATCGACCCGCGCGCTCGCGTTGGCACTGACAAGCCTCCAGCGTAAGTTGGTCACGTACGAGTCAAAGCTGATCTGCAGGAAATTAAATACCGATGACGATTAGTACTGTTAATCCAATTAAGTTTAAGAGGTTTAAGTGAGAAGCAGTACGTCTGAATCGGGGACATTGGAGATTCCGATAGTCAGTTTAGCTCCATCGTGCGTCCACGATCCAAACTTGAGGTTGCACATCTGCTGATCGTAAGGCCAGTCGAGAAGGTCCAACGAGCAGCGACTCTGGAACGTCGCCGGTGGGACCCAGAGCACCGATCCGTCTTCGTACACTAGTACCATCACCTCGCCGTAATGGTTGATGTTGTTCGACTCGGCGCTGAAATATTCAGTCAATGTTGAGCACATAAGTAGTTGGACTCTAGACCGACGAATGAATTTCAAAATTTCATTCCATAGCAATAATATACGACAGACAGATGGGTAGACAGGCAGATGACACACTGACATAGAGGTGAGGCGCATGAGATGTATAGAGATAGATAGACTGATTGATAGATAGACAGATAGATGGACAGACAGACAGACGATACACTGATACAAAGATAGGCGCATATGATGTATAGATAGATAGATAGATAGATGGGTAGACAGGAAGATGGATAGATACGGGTAGTTAGACAGGATTTGGTTGCCTGCTAGATAAATACACAGACAGACTGATAGTTAAATATAGATGGATACAGATAGATATAGATAGTTAAACATGTAGATAGACAGATAGATTGATTGACTGATGGATAGATATATTGATAGATAGGTAAACTGATGGATGTACTGATAGATAAATAGACCGATAGATAGATAAACAGACAGACAGACAGGTAGGTAGACGGACAAATGGATAGACCAACACATAGAGACAGACAGACAGACAGACAGATAGATAGATAGATAGACGGGTGAATAGACAGATAGATACAGATAGATAGATCGAAAGAAAGTTAGACAGTTAGACAGTCAGACAGAAAGACAGAGGTATCAAGACAGACAAGATGGTATAGATAGATAGACGGGTGAATAGAAAGATAGATATATAAATAGACAGGAAGAAAGAACGTTCGACAGTCAGGCAGAAAGACAAAGAGGTATCAAGAAAGACAAGATAGTTTAGATAGTCAGATAGTTCATAGATAGACAGACAGAAGGATAGTCAAAAGATAAACAGACGGACAATAGACAGGTAGATAGATAGATACTCTTAATTCATTCGAAACAACTACATGTATGATTACATAATGCGAGTAAGGATCTATAGTTGTCTAGAACCACTAAGCACTATGCATCCGTGTTACCGGATTTTACAGAAAGCGTTCGTTTACATCGTCGCTCTAAGGAACACAAACTCTCCCATTCCCGTAACCATAAACGAATCATTCCTGTCGTGAATTCCTTTACTGGCTGATTTAGGTTCCGTTCATTAATCTTACCATACTTAACTACGTATAATCATACACGTAGTAAATTTGTATGGTTAATACGTACTTGTTGTACAAGACGATATCGGGCAGCCAGATATTATGCGCCGGAATATGAAGAACGGACAATCCGTCATAGTCGGAGGCGTTCCATTTGAACCTCTCGTCTTTCCACGACTAAATTTAAAAAAAATACACCCAACATCAACTCGTTGCAGAATTTAAAAAATAAAATGAAATAAAATTACGAATTTGATCCAGCAGTTGAGAGTGAAAAGTCCGGTTAACTCGTCCTGTAAATCCGAATAAGAATTAATTACTGAAATTTATCTGAAAGAGGATTAACAAGTGGTCCATATTCAATTCCTTGGATCGGTTATTCAATGTTATTCATAGTTACCTAGTCAGTAATTCTAGAAGAATAAGTTGGAATTAGACAAATTCACTCACTGAAACGGATCATAAAAACATAGTACTACCCTCACCGAGGAATAGTTTGTCTCCATTGCTTTCTTTTCTGCACCACAGTACAGTAGCTATAATTTAATTCAGTTTTTGTGTTCGTGATTTTAAACTCTCGCAGTGGTTAGTTTTTGGTAATCTGGCTTTGTCTGCCGTACTTTAGATCCCATTTAAATAATGTTCAGTGAATGAATTGTCCTTTTNTTCCACGACTAAATACACCCAAGATCCAACTCATAGCAGAATTTAAAAAAAAAAATTAGAAATAAAATTACGAATTTGATCCAGCAGTTGAGAGTGAAAAGTCCGGTTAACTCGTCCTGTAATCAAATAACAATTAATGACTGAAATTTATCTGGAAGAAGATTAACAAGTGGTTCATTGACTTGTTTAGATCGGTTATTGCCTAGTCAACTTATTCAAGAAGAATAAGTTGCAATTAGACACATTGATTCACTGAAAACAGATTATAAGATAATTAATTAGGCGGTCACATAAAAACGTACGATCAATTTCAGACGATTCATCAAAATTCCACGACAAATAATAATATTTATCGATTAACTCATCAGATTCTGATAAAAATCATTCAATTCAATAAAATCTTAACCTAATTATTAGTGTACATTCTTTGTTTTTGATATGTGCGTCATTGTGCAGTGAGATGGATTAAGACGGAATCACCAGTTCAAAATGATGAACCACCATGCCCATGGTGACGGTGACATTCTCCTTATGGGCAGAGGCCGGTCGCACTTCCTTATTATACTGGGCTAACAGCGTGTGGCGCAGCTTCTCAATGGCGTTGAAGAAGGTGATTTCATCTCCCGGACGTACGCCCGTACCCAGATCATCGGCCGGGTTGGAGATCGTTCCCCGGGCGGCCAACCAAGCAGGACTTCCTAATTTCGCATCCAATTTGAATAATCACATGTGGGTTCTTTATAACTTGATTGATGCGTAATATCATAATTTTAACTTGATAATTTATTATGAGACTTCCTAATAATCATCTAGTTTGAAACAACATGTGAGGAAGGCTTCGTTACACTTGAGCCTGGCTGCTGGATGTTTCGAATTGCCTTGGAATATCAAGTCTGTATCGATATTGACCAGTTAAAGGATCAGTTAATCTGATTGTATCTGTTTTCATTTGAGAAGATATCAATATTGTCATTAGAATAATGAAACCTTGTTATGTTCAGATACATCATGTCAGTTATCAAATACCCGATACTGATATATCAAACATTTTTAGAGATATGATATACCATATCGAGTATCCTATCAAAATCTTTCTTGGTATATCATATCAAATCGAATGAAATCGTGATATATCAAAAACCACCGTACGTCATATCAAGAATCCTATCAGAATTTAGATATTGGATCATCTTTCGCGAGACATCATATCAGCAGTCAAATATCAGATATACTGGTNTGAGGAAGGCTTCGTTACACTTGAACTTGAACCTGTCTGCTGGATGTTTAGAATTGCATTTTGAATTGACATAAGATGGAATATCAAGTCTGTATCGATACTAACCAGTTAAAGGATCAGTTAATCTGATTGTATCTGTTTTCATTTGAGAAAATATCAATATTATCATTAGAAATAATGAAACCTTGATATATTCAGATACATCATGTCAGTTATCAAATACCCTATACTGATATATCAAACATTTTTAGAGATATGATATACCATATCGAGTATCCTATCAAAATCTTTCTTGGTATATCATATCAAATCGAATGAAATCGTGATATATCAAAAACTCACCATACGTCATATCAAGAATCCTATCAGACTTTAGATATTAGAACTCCTTTCGCGAGACATCATATCAGCTGTCAAATATCAGATATACTGATATAGCAAACATTTTTCAAAATGATATATCATATAGTCTTGATATATCTAGATCTAATGCCAATTACCAAACATCAAATACTGATATATCAAACATTCTTATAAATGATATACCACATGAAGTATCACATACTGATATATCAAACTTTTCAGTCATGATACATCACAGTATCCTATCGAAATCTATCCTGATATATCATATCAAATCGAACCAAATCTTGATATATCAAAATGTCGTAGCCACGATACATCATGTCAGTTATCAAATATCAAATAACGACATATCGAACATTCTTAGGAATGATATATTATATCAAGTATCCTATCAAAATCTTTCTTGATATATCACATCAAATCAAATGAAATCGTGATATATCGAAATTCCGCAGCCGCGATCCATCATATGAAGAATGCTATCAGATTGTACGAAACTATAGCTCCTTTCGTGATACATTATATCAACTATCAAACATCAAACATATCAAACTTTTTCAGTCATCGTCTATCATATCAACTATCCAATCAAAATCCTTGTCCAGTTAAAAAAAATATCAATATTCTGAAAACTAGGATGTCGTCCAGCCCTGACTGATAATTTGTATCTCGACAGTAATAACACTTCAGACGTGTTGAATCGTTCGCTTCCTGCCAGCCTACATTTATCTTCGTTTCCGTGAACTAACTGCAAGGAAATATTCCACGTCAGCAATGGCTTGGTTTCGTGAGGTTGAATTAATCTTCCATGTGAACGAAATTCAGATAAGTTCAGGGAAAATTAGACAATTCTACTGATTCGTCTACTAATACCTGCTGATCGATGTGCAGTACTAACTTAAATCAGTTTCATGAATGAAAGAGCTGGCGCTAATATTTGCGTTTATTCTATTGACGAATTGTTAAATTCGAATCGAATTTCGAGTTCTTGTAACATAATTTATACAGCTGACCTCATTTTTATTATGTTAGTACTTAGAGTATGCAGTTTCTTATGCCGTTCGCCATATTACTGATACGGAAATTAAAATTTAACGGATTTGGATTCCTTGCTTAATGGATGTTAACGGGTAAAGTTTGTTGGTCGTTAATCAAAATAGCCCAAAGAAAGTTAATTTTTAATTAATAGTTTAAGTTAAACCTACACTGAAATTCCGGATAAATTAAATAGCCATCTGCGCAT
>JAIQCU010002480.1:0-11043 GCA_022114935.1 Leptestheria dahalacensis
CTTTCTTCTTGTTGAGGGTTTCTAATGCGCGGTTGCGTTGTGAGTCGTCGGGGAAAGTGAGGAAACACCTGTTGTTTCTCCAGAAGATCTTCTGCACGGTGGGTCCACCTCTAGCGGTATTGAGGGCTTCATCTAATGTATTGATGGTGAGGGCAGTTTCAGCCGTTTCCGTTTCCGTCGACAGGATCAGAGGGGCCTTTTTGTTTTTCATCGTCCATGCCGGTTTCGGATGCGGGACTGCATTGGCGCTTTCTTCTCTCCGCGTCGCCGAATTGCGTTCATCTTGTGAGCTGTGATGCTGCTGCATGGTCTGGAAAACGACTTTGTCAGCTAGCAGCGCTTTAATTTTTCTTATCTCGTCATCCTTCTCTTTCAGCAGTTTGTCTTTTGCGCGCAGCTGATCTTTTAGGGTTGCAAGTTCTTTCTCCAGTTCCTCCAGTTTTTGCTTCGAGTTCTGTTTTTGGGCGGGCAATACGGTATTTTCAGCATCTGAAGAAGAATCTTCCGAGAAATCGGAGAGCTCCGATAACGCGTGATCAGAAGTTACGCGAGCGCAAGTTGTAGCAGGTTGTTTCTGACCTGAGGCTTTTTGCTTGTTCTTTTTCGAAGTTTTGCAACTGTCGCAGTACTTGGGAGAAAGGCCTTAGCACAGATCTCACAGGTCTTCTCTTCAAATTCTTTTGGACTCATTGTTGCTGGGCGGCTATTCCCTTGGGGATCTATTGTAGGTCACCAAGTGCCGGACCAACGTAGTTTGAGTCTTTTCGTTGTTAGTTAGTCACTTTTTCAGAGTGTTTTTCACTATTTCCACTTTTTTTTAAATACTATGTGCTCACTTCACTACACCTGTCACTTCCCCTTGAAAAAAGAGGGAAAAAAGAAAACAATATCGGGAATGCAAGATTCTTGAGAAATTTGGGGAGCGCACTTCGGCACGTCTGAATGGGTCGAAGGTCGCGACCATTCTTCTTAGTTGAGTTATAGTTAAACTTATTTTCTAACCTATAGTTACACCCTTTACTCATAATATCCCGTAGCTCTAAATTTCTATAATATTTAAATTCCCTGCAATTACACGCCCTATTGTTTTATCCACAAATCTGGTAAGTGTTTTATATCAGTGTTACACTTGCATGTAACCATATCCAGATCAGTAATTCTAGTTAATTTGCTTAATGCCTTAATGTAATTCAAGATAGTAGTTCTAACTGGTTTACTATACGAGTACGTAACCGTGATTTTATGGTTTTCGCTTTTGACTATTGTTATTGAACGCTTCCTTGATTTTTTTATCGTTTAAAATTCTATGAATATTAACATATTCAATACTTTTATCTACAAAGGGGACGACCAAGTAGTGATCAATATTAATAACATAGTACTACCCTCACCGAGGAATAGTTTGTCTCCATTGCTTTCTTTTCTGCACCACAGTACAGTACTTACGTAGCTATAATTTAATTCAGTTTTTGTCTTCGTGATTTTAAAATCTCGCAGAAGTTAGTTTCATGTAATCTGGCTTTGTCTGCCGTACTTAAGATCCCATTTAAATAATGTTCAGTGAATGAATTGTCCTTTTTATTTGCTATGTGTGTTTGTGAGTAGCAATCGAATGAAGATGACTCTAAAATTATTTATTAGCTGGAAAATTGGCAATTGAAAAGAGGGCGAAATGTAGAGTCGACCCATGTACGACATGTCGGTAAGTAGTTGAATCAATCGCCATTGAAAAGAGCGCCAGAAGTTGAGTCGACTCATATTCTATACGTCGGTACGCATTTGAGTCGACCGCAGTTGAAAAGAGCGTCAAAAGTTGAGTCGACTCATATACGACACGTGGGTACGTGGTTAAGTCGACCGCAGTTAAAGAGAGCGTCAAAAGTTGAGTCGACTCATGTACGACACGTGGGTACGCATCTGATTGGTCCGCAGTTGAAAAGCGCGCGAAAAGTCGAGTCGAGTCATGTACGACACATGGGTACGCAGTTGAGTCGAGCGCCATTGAAAAGAGCGTCAAAAGTCGAATCGACTCATGTACGTTACATGGCGGGGGCGAGATGATGGGGCGAGTTGGTGGGGCAAGTTGGTGGGGCGAGATGGTGGGGCGAGTTGGTGGGGCAAGTTGGTGGGGCGAGATTGTGGGGTGAGATGCTGGGTTGACTCGCCCGCAGTGGAAAAGAGGGCGAAGCATGCCCGGATTTGTTGGGCTCCCATGTTAAGAGAGAGGACAACGATTTAACATAGAAACAGATTAGGGAATTTGAAAAGGTGGGAAGAAAAACGGGGAAAAAGAAGAAAAAAAACGTGGAGTGGAAAAAAGTGAACAATACGTCTCCATGCTGTTAAGCAATGGAGACAACTAGTTTGTTTCTTACCAGCATGTTTAAGACGATTAAATAAATTGATATCAGTTAAATCAGAGTTTAGTCTCGGATCACTATTGAGATCTGCATGTACCGAAATAAGGCTAGTTTTTGATAATCCTCTTAAATGTACGTATAACTTATTGATCCCCGACTCATAAGATCTGAGTAAGTTTTTAATCAAACTAATATGGTACATTGGTCTAAGATTATTAGGTTTCCTTTTACCATGACTACGTTTACGTCTTGTTACCGTAATACTAAAATATGGTCTAGCAGAATCAAACGACTTTTATTTTATCATTTAGCCCAAATGGAAAACCTGTATTTATACCTATCCAATAATCTTCCTTTCAATAATTGCCCTTTATGTAAGTTGAGATCATCACTATCGCTAAAATTTACGTAATCTATTATTTGTATTCTAAGATCCTGTAAACTATGATTAGGTGAATTAAAGTGGTTGTAAAGGATAGCATCTTTATCATTCTTACCGGAAGTGAGGCATTTTGCAAGTCTCTCATACAATCCAACTCCACACAATTTCGTCAAGATCTGAGAACACTTGGTATACCACGCTTGCCGGTCTGTCGTGGAATTACCGGTTAACTTCCATCATGTGAAGACAGGTACTAGGACAAAGACCTGGTTTTTCGTTTCGACATATCATATGCAAATAGAAATATTAGGCGAACCGGCCATCACTGCTTCATACAATCACCGTTGTATTATATGTGTGTTTCAGTATATCAACCAGATAGTCAAAGGATATAATGGTTTTAAAGGTGCTATTCAGATAGATATTAGCTTGTTGCTCTATTGTCGTGACAGTTGACTTAAGGGCATGCCCCATCCGGACACTCCGGATCCGTAGTGTCATCGATGGTGCAGTTTTCGTCGATCGGTGTCGTCAGTTCCGGCTCGGTCATCGTTGGATCGTCCGAGGAGGGATCTTCCGTCGACGGTATCGGGGTTGTTGTAGTAGTCTTGCGCTTCATCGTTGTCGCTTTGCGTTTGGTTGTCGTCATCTTGCGTTTAGTTGTCATCTTGCGTTTGGTTGTCGTCATTTTACGTTTGGTTGTCGTCATTTTACGTTTGGTTGTCGTAATTTTTCGTTTGGTTGTCAATAGTTTGCGTTTTGTAATCGTTGCTTGGCCTCTATTCGTGCTCTTCTTGGCGTTGTTGGCTAGGGTTTGACGCTTGGTAGTCGACTTGCCGGGTCTCCTGGTGATTGCCCTCGGGTCAACAAGGTCATCTAGGTTCAAGTCGGGAAACAGGCGTGAGATGAGAGAGCGGATTTTTGATGCGTCGGACGATTGGACGCTGGCGACGTCGTTGGGCGATTCGTCGGTTAGTTCCAAGTCGGCGTCATTTTCCGGTGAATGTTCCTAATTACGTTATCGTTAGTATAATTAAGTTTAGTAAATTTTTTCTACACTTATACTGGTTAGTATACCCTGATTGACAGATTAACACAAACTCAGTTCTCTGTTAATCGTCTTAATGAGCTGTTTAGCTGGTTATTAGTCCTAACCATACGTTAGAAGTACTATAGTAGTTCGATAGTTTAGATACTAATCAACGGTTATAAACGCAAGTTTCCTATCTCCTAACAACGACACATTAAATGGAACAATTAATTTTAATTAATTTCAACTAAGGAAATTAAAAATCGTACCGCCGACGCCACCAATAGGAAAAGAGTTGAAACCAACAGAAGAAAGCAGTCCGGCTGACGCATTCTCAATCTGGATGGAAATGGCTGCACTAACCTTAACACAAGGCTGTTTAAATACATCATCTCGATGGGCATTTGACACAAGTGCTGGCTCAAGTAATGACGAAGGTTAACTCATGACTTTTGAAGTTCAAACGTGAAAAGTCTCACGTGTTTGTCAAACTTCACACACATGAGCCTTAATTACACCGTGTTTCCAGTAAGAAATGGCGATATAACAACGTTGTGCAAAAATTTTCAAGGGCACTGAAATTATGTTCACCGGGTTATTTTAAGGAGTTCCAGTTTCGAAGAACCTTCATGGCAGACTTGGACAGAGCATTTGCAATCTCAGGTCGCAAAATTCAATTACTTTGGTCGCAGAATGAAGTCTTGAATCGCTAAATCAGTTCTTGGGTCCCAGAATGACATCTTGGGGTTGCAAAATGGAACCCAATGTTAATGATACTAACTGGTGCTGACCCCTGCGACGCCGCTAACACGATACTTTTTAAACCGTTAGCCTTCTCTTTGAGGGTCATAAACATGGTAGAGTACAGAATTTGAGCAGCGAACGAAAAATTATACTGTAAATTTATCGAACTAGGCTATTCTAGGTTACGAATCATAGAGAGTAGACAAGAGATACGCTTCTAGCTTATGTCTTCTTATATTTCCTTGTTTAGCGTTTAAGTAACCTTGGTAATGGTCTACTGAACACGAGTGTCAAGCTAGCAGGGCTTTGAAAAAAGAGAAGATTGTTGAGATATTGAGAAGATTCGGAAAATCGAAACACTTGATTCAGAATGAACGGTTTCGGAGAAAATGGCCTTTCAAGGAATTTGTCACAGAAAATTATGAAATGTTAAAAACTGAATGAGACATCTGTCAACTAACTGTAACCGAGAAATAAAGTTCTCTGTCCTTTTATTACCTAGACTGTATCTGGCCCGACGCTGTCATGGCCTTTAACTTGCATCATGCTATGCAATGCCTTATCTTAAAAAGATACTTAAGCGCGGGAAGAAGTGCTGATGGACGCTCTTGAAACAGAGATTCTGGCCAGGACTTCGCCGAACACATTCCTCTACAAGCGGGTGTTACCAGGTTGACCTGCATGGTGCATAGTTTGCAGCTGGTGCTGAAGCATGGCCTGGCCAACTCCTCCCAAGCAAGTTCCCTGAAGAGCATTCAACAAGTCGTCGCTTTCTTCAGCCGATCGAAGATAACATACCGAGACGGCTTGACGAAGACGAACTGGCCAAGCTCAAGCTCATCGTTCCTGTTGTCACTCGCTGGATAGCAACTGCCTCATGTTTCCTCAGAATGTACGGCTCATTACTGTCAAGGACTAAACTGGGTCAGGTCAGCACACACACGGATTAGGTCTGAAATACGTTTGAATCAAGCTAGGTGAACGCGAAATGGAGTAGACGTGTATAAATTGCGCTTTACGCTTCTTCCCGGTTAGTGGCAAACTTTCCTGCGTCTAGTTTTGCCCTGTTTCATAGTGGATACAGCATTTCTCCATGAGTTCAACCCATGAATGTGCTTTTTACTCCACTGGAGATTGTGCGTCAGATTACGTTGAAAATATATCTGATGACGAGAGGAAGTTGCTTGAAATCAGAACCCAAAGAGCGTTCCGCGAGAAATTTTAAACTTTGTGAAAAACGTTACCGCTACTATTTGCTAAAAATTTTCAACAGAAAAAGCTGCGATCCGTTTGGTACACACAAGAAGAAGACAGTGACAGTAAGGGCCTTCGTAAAGTTACCCTGAAGCTTTATGACGATATGAGGCAGGCTGTCCCCACTGCTGTCCCTGGTATGTATTTCTTCATGGAAGATGTAACTAAGGATAAGTTTTATGCATGGTTTCTTATGCATGATATTCTACTGTTAGGTCAGTGGCTATGCTCATGTTGTCGCAAAAAAGTCGTAGCAAAGAAGAAAGACGCGCTGGTGAGTGATCCCATGTCAATTCATCCCGAAGGAGCATTAAGCCCTCAAGCGAGCACCAACAGCGAGTCCTCCGTTGAAGAAATATTTTCCAGTAAGCGTCGATTAAAGCGACTATCCATCGTCAGTCCAGACTTCATATTTCACGAACTGAATGCTGCTCTTGTTGCCTGTTGCCCTCTCCAGCCAGTTGGAAAACGTGTGTTGAATATCACACCACAAGTACGCCAATTTACGTTAACTTTTGGTTTAGACGGATTGACTCCTGAAAGAAAACTGGCAGAAGGGCGTAAGGTACTGACAGCTGGGAAGACTGCTTTGAAAGCGAAAGTAGAACAAGCGTTTGGAATCACACTTCCCGATGATTCTGCCGACCAAGATCTAGCCAAATTTCAGGCCGCATACAGCTTTCTGGGTTCTCGTCCTTTGCTGCAGTGCGACCCCGTTGGTGTGTCCTCCCTGGACCCAAGGGTACGTACTCAGTGTGAGTTTGCATTTATCATCAGAATGAAATTTTAATGGCATGTACGTTATCTGATGCAGACCCCTGGAACACGGTGCGCAGCGCAATGGAGAAGACTGTTTGTTCCTACAGCTCCAATGACTGCACGATGCGTTCCTGCTTGAAATGCCCCGGTAAAACGGGCTTCTGAAGTCCGCGGATATACAAGATTTACTAGAAAATACCGGTACTTAACGATATTCAAGAACATCGCTCCCACAGCAGTACCAGGTAAAAATCATTTGCCATAGAGTATACTCTTTGCTAATTAAACAAATATACTTTACGGTATAAGATGTGTGGATGTGTCTGCGTGCCGGAAAAGAACCAAAGCAGTTGCCCGACAACCTGAGGAGCCTTTTGGGAATGTTGAATTGAGCCCAGTAACAAGCTTTTCTAGTTTGCGTTTGCATCTACCGTCAGAACGCCATCTTAATGGTATCTGCGATGTCCCCAGGAAATCCATTGACCACTGAAGACTGTTGCAGGAAGGAGATTCACAGCTTTTTCGTCTCCTGCGACGGAGGATGTCGACTGGGTAGACATGGAGGACATCCTACTTCTTGTATCTGTTCGTGCTACTTCCTCCGCAGCATCCCAAATTTCAAATCGAGCTCCATGATTCTAAGAAAGCTCTCTCATAGGTATGACTTTTATACTTTCCTTCCGAACGTTCATTAGACAAAGTTTATTTATAGCATTCCGCAAATGAGGTCTTCTAGAACTAGAGACAAACGGAAAAAGGAATCTGTTGGCGAAACTTCTACTCGAAGGAAAAGGTATTAATAAGTGATTAAAGAGTAGAGATGCAAATTCATTCCTGATCAACATACTTACAGGAACCAAGGACCAGAGCGGGCTGATTCAACAATCTCATGAAACCATGAAGTTTAAACTACCTGAACTTGTGCAAACTGCCGCTGGCAAAAAGGCGAAACAACGAGTCGTCACCACCAAGCCTCGAACAACAGTCAAAAGAACGACGACGAAGAAACCAACAACAAGACCGAGATCGACAACAAGGGGAAGAACCACCACTCGAAGGTCAATTACTACCAGACAAAGAATAGTCACTACCCAAAGGTCTGCCTAGATTCACTTGCGTGTACAAAAGCACTACTAGCCCAACCCCTGTTAAAACGACTAGATCCAGCTCTAGTACAAACTACTAGTTCAACGACAACTGCAACTATTTTTCTGAACAAACTTCCCAGATTCTTAGCGAGCTCTTGGCCAGTGAAGGTCCTTTTTAGACCGTCTACTAGTATAGCCAGCTAAACACTAAGATTGTCTTTTACATTGTACCAGGGCTACTTCGTCTTTTCAAATCGTTGTCTATTTACGCACGAGTGCGGGCTTTTACGCTTTTATTAAACGAATACTTCCGTATTTTAACCCGGGTGCAAGCAGCTTTTAATCGCTTCTGAGCTTTCAATTAGCTTTTCTAATTTGTTCAAATTTCAATTTGTAATTTGGTCAAATCTTATCCACGTTCACCCGCCATTGTGGTCTTGGTCCTAAAGTGTCTGTAGACACAAGGTGCTGCATTCATTGAGCCCTACAGTGTTTTTAAACTGCCCTGTTGGCAATGGCAAGGGTTTGTGTACACATGGTCAGAGCCCTACGTAGGGAGGCGGTATTGCCATTGATTCTTTTCCTTCTTTAACCCGTTCTGCCAATCAACCGATTTTGTTCAAACACCACACCCCCATAAAACAACCGAGTGAGTCCTTCTTCCAAAACTGTGGCGATGATGCCGTAGCAGGTAATGAAGAATCAACCTTGAGTTTTGACTCCGGATAATTAACACTGGTATTATGCAGTTCTTTAGTTGACCTCCTCACGGCAACTGCAAGCACGACGCAGCCACATTCACTAGGACTGCAGATTCCGTTTTGCGGTCTGTAGAAAACACCGAAGGTCCCCTTGCGAGGAGTGTACAAGGGAGCACGGACGAAAAGCAACAGGCACGATATCGGCAGCATCCGGCTGCGAGAGCCGCGGAACACAAAGCAAGTGGCCAACGCGAAGTGTAACTTCCTTCAGAGGAGTATAGCCACTAGCGACGCCATCTGGAACCTCTTGCTACTTCCAACTGCGGCGACTTCTAGGTGAGCCCCCTCGTAATGCAAAATCCTGCAGTGAAGGTACCTGCCAGGGCGCAAGGGACTCACGTGACAAGCCCCATATAACCCGTCGCCTTCGTCGTTCACGAGAGAAAGTTCGAGGAGCATCACACCTTTGGCCTGAAAAAGCTAAAAGATCTTATTTCAAATCTTAATTCAGGAAAGGTTGTTATGCTATCTGACAACGAGCAAGCCATCGCCAACTCAAAAACGTTTTCCCGTCGGCTCAGCACGTCTTCTGCTGGAATCACGTCTTCGTTGACATCGAAGTACGGGGTACAAGCCATGGCGGCAAACTTCACGACGTCTCGTACAATAAAGAACATATCCGTCGTCTCCTGGAGTCCGACACGAAGGAGCAATACCAAAATAAACTTGCTGGTATGGTAAGAAACGTAATGTTGTTGACAAGTGCTACTCTACAAAACTCGTTTGATTCTATTTAGAAAAGCGACTTGGACAACGACGCCATGCCTTTAAGTTTCCAAGTGATACCGGTATTTGTTTCAGTTCAGCACCAGCCACAGGTAAAATGAAATGCCAAGATCTGGAGTGGGATTAGATAAGATTTAATCTCATTAAGTTAATGAATAATAATATATTAAATGGTGTAACATAGAGAACAACAGGACACTAATTACGATATAAATATACCAATGGGAAACAATATATAATAGACAAGGCAACAGACAGTCACTTTAAACTACCTTGCTTCCATAATCTCTCTAGCTCCTCGCCCCTCTTTCTACTCTTCAGGATGGCTGACTTGTACATAGTTACATGGGATCTTATCTTTGACTGTCTAAGGGAACACCCTAGGGCCGATTGAAACCCTCCCTAACCTCCGTAGACACTTTGACCTCTTTCCTATCTCCTTTTTCAACCGTCTTCGTCGTTGGGTTTTGACATTGACTTGAGTTTGGATTTGTCAAGAATTAGTATGCAAGCCCCTTTGTGCCTTTTACCTTGTATATAACCCCCCTCCCTTCTGACAATACTCAGTCAGTTCAGTGTTGACCTGGCTGCGACGTGAGTTACACTTGCCCAACAGGAAGTGTCGGTTTTATCAGGAAATACCAACACAAAACGCCGAGTTCTTCACATCACTCAAAGTCCGGATCCGAACTTGCCAACCACCATCGTCCCGACGAACCACGATCGTGATGTTCTACCTAACGTGCCGACAAAAAACAAAGTAAATCTGTGAATGATAACATCAGTTACATAACGTACATTTTTCCCCATAGGATATTTCGTATACCTACTCATGGACGGAAGAAATTTGGCAAACAGTTTGGGGAACGACGCAATATTTGATGTCGGAAAAGGGACAAAGGACAGACCTATTCACCATCTGCGAGCGACCAAGAAACAAATGATCAAAAACCAAGCGGTAATGGTATGTTACAGTCATTGTTAATTCTTACCTCGTGAAAATAATATCGTCTACTTTGATTTCACGGTTGAAGGGAAGACTGGCTCGCATGCGAGATTTATGGAATTCTGGAAATCCGGTGATCATCGTAACCTGTTTCGAGATGTCATCAAGCAGAAACGCTCTGGCTAAGGAAGCAGCTTGAATTGAATCCATTGGTATGATTTCGTGTTTTGTATTTTTCCTCTCCTTTTTATGTTAACGCAAGGAACGAATATATCCGTGTCAAGTTTCACTTACAGATAATTAAAACACATATTGCGGTTTGTAAATCAAAATTAAGTTTATTTAAAAATTAAATTAACTTTCTAACTTTCAATCCAATGGCAGGACGAACAGTGCGATTACGATGGTCTTCCAGAATGTACCAATCCGGATGCATACAAAACCAGAAATACTCATACGCGTTCCTGAAATAGACACTCTAGAAAACTAACATTAAAAATACGTGGTCCTAAACAACATATATATACCACATAATAACACTAAACGAGGGACAATAAGTAATCCAAACATTAACTTACCAATACAATACATAACAAATAGCATCATATAATCAAATAAAGCATAACGAAAATAAATCAATACCAAAAAACCGCTTCACCCACTCTCTCTATTTCACCTACTAACTTTCCCTTCTTTCCACTTCTCAGCATGGCTGACTTCTATCTCATCTCGTGGGACCTTCTCTTTGAGTACGTCGGGAACTACCAAGGACCTACTGACACCCTCTCTGATCTTCGTAACCGCTTTGACCGCTTCCCTATCTCATTCTACAACCGCCTCCGACGCACTAGTTCTAAGGAAAAACACATCACACATAGTAAACGCACTGACCCAAGTCTATATAGAGTTGATTGAAACCTTTAGCAAATGTGACCCCTCTGACGAGAACCACTTTTTAAATACCCTAACACTGTGTGACTGTGAACATTTTCT
>JAIQCU010002481.1:0-11871 GCA_022114935.1 Leptestheria dahalacensis
TCGGCCACATCGACACCCAACAGCAGTGCGTCTCACACTTCGCCGGAAGTGACGTCTCCGATTGCCGATTTCAGGTTACCAGGAAACCGTGCAAGTATCGCCAGTGTTGGCAGCACGTCGAGCCGAGCCAGTAACGCGACTGGAACGAAGAAAAAAGTTCCTCCAGCTGTAGCACCGAAACCTCTGCGACCGTCGAGCGCGGTGATACCGGCACAGCGGGCTTCCATTGCTGAAATTGCCGAAAACAATAACGCAGCGACTACGACAAACTCGCCCAGTAAAGTTCCTCCGAAACCCCCGCCGAAACCGAAGAAACTTTCCACCGCTAGCGAAGAAGATACCCTCAATTCAGTCAACGAAAACGAAGCTCTCTACGAAGACGAAGGTGAAGATGGCACTGAAGTGTAGTCTAGGTTACAGTTTTTGTTGTGCCTTAAAACGAGTGTTGGTGAGCGATGAAGGAAATGTAACATGAGCTAGGGGACATGCCTGAAGGGAATAATTTGGCCAAATAGCATATTGCAGCTTGTTTCTCGCTTTCCTATACGCCACAGTCTTTAAATTCTTGGTCAAGTGTACGGTCCTGAATGAATGAAAACTTGTCTTTGTCTATATTTGCCCTATGTGCATTGGCTGAAAATCTCAAATTTATAAACAAGACCACAAGTGAGAATCAGTTGGAAGAGGAAGGGGGTAGAACAGCAGGAGTTGAAAGTTCTGGAGGCTTAACTAGGCAAGACATTTCCGTTGTACGTCTGTAAATGGAATATAATCTCAACGGTAGCCTTCGTACCAACCCTTGAGCTCATACCCTCCCTTCGTGCTGTAATATACTGTTAGTTTGCGTTGAATAAACCCTCTGCCGTAAAATTTAATCTTATTAGTGGCTTCGATGTCGAACGTCGGTTAAAAAAGAAAATTATGTATGCCAGTTGAGTTTGTTTTCACGAATGGGTAAACAGACTCGGGGGACTGGGCAGCGTGCGCCCCGCCTAACCTTTTAACTGCCTCCCTGAAGCATACAAGCTTACCACTAACGTATTGACCTTTCAGCGTGTGTTTACCAGGGAACCCCATTTAGTAACGATAACAAGAAACCTATACGGAATACACTACGGGCACTACAACGACCACATCCCAAACACCGTACATATCAAGTCTCATACTCTGCTTACTTCGCTATTATCTTTGGTTAATCCTAGTTTTTGCATTCGCCCCCGATTGCTGTGTATGTATAGAGATCCTGTCGTACGTGATCGACCTATGAATAGCCGTAGGGTGTCACTTCTGTGCAATGCCCTATCCGTACCTTGTCTACAAGTATAGCTTTTACTGATATGAGAAGGTTGTCGGGAAAAAACTAAACAGTAATTGTGTATTAAGAACAGCTAGCTTCCATGCTTCTAATTCATAACAAAGTAACGTGAAGGGCCCTGGGGAAATTCTAAGAACCGAACAAACGGAGTTGAATTCGTTAATCTTTGGCCCAGACTGGTGCACAGCAACAAGGGTCTTTGTTGTGTTTAACAAAGGAATTACGCGAGCTGCTAGAATTATGATGTTGTTCCTTCTTAACTAAATCGATGGACTTGGGTTTCGTCCCTTGTGTGTCTACAAACTGCTGCTTCCCTCGGATTGTTCCAAGTTTCCGGTCATTTTTTCGCCCGCCTTCCTTTGTGAGGGATGGCGTCCAAGTTGCACACATCACATACCGCATAAATCGAGAGGTTTACGACAGTGTTTCCTGATGAACTAGGTGCTTCATAGTGCTTATAAATCACAGCCCCAAACGTAATACACATTTGCCATGTCCACACCCATAAAGCAGTCTGCTATAAACGTAGTTGAAAGTTAAGGGAACGAGTGTATGTTAATCTGCAAACTTTGCCAATGTGGCACATGCGATTCTGGTCTATTGTCGTTGGGTAACATTTGGTTGCTGTATTCTCTGGCAGGGGCTTTTCTTACTCGGGTGGGGGGGGGTTGGAGGAGCCCCCTTGAACAATTACACCCTGATCCCAAACTTCCCGTGTCTAATGTCACAACGTCAAGTGTAATATATGAGCGTCTGCTACTTCATCTTGGGACTATCCAAATACCAGGCCAAGACCGTCATTGGCTCAACAATTTGGCCTTTTTTTTTAAAGATCTATTACACACACTTGGCTTCCCTCTCAATGTTCCCTGGCTTCTGTTTATTTTGTTTAACTCTTGAGAAGCGTTTTGACAAGTTACTCGTAAACAACGTTCATTAAACAAAAGCAGAAACTTCTAAGACGATGTCAAGGTTTATTGCAACGTTGGTTTTACTATCACGAATTAATAGAATGGCAACGTTGTTGGGCAGCGAAACCATGAAAGAAGAACTTCGTGTCCCACCAGATGGCGTCCAACAGGCAAACGCCTAAAAGGAGAGAGCGGACGTTCGCAGCAGGCTATTATTGCGCAAGTATCGCTGTTACTGTGCAACCAAGTTAATTAATTAACTAAGGATTGTATGTTCGGTGCACTTGGTGTGTAACTTGATCAATACGGGGGAGGCGCTTTTCCTCTCTCGTCTTCTTCTTCCTGACCAAAGTTATGCTTTTACAAGTGAAATATGACAATACAGTTTTTCAGGTCATCTTGGAACAACATAAATCGGTTGTTTGAGAAGAGCGAGCTGATTTTTATCCATTTTCTTACCGTCTAATGGAGCTGACCCACTCCGTCAAAACTGTCGTCCCGACTGCAGAAACATTTCTCGCGTATAGCGACCCAGGGTCTACACAACTTTTTGTCGTCGTTGAGTCAATTTTTCTTCGTCCTTGCTTCGTAGCTAAAGCTATAGAATGCAGTTTCGCAGATAAAGGGCACAAGACGCACGAAGAATAGAAAGCAGAAGTAGTAAAAGGAGAATGTTGTATAGCTGAGCTGTAATGTTATATGCCAGGGGTTCGCAAGTCGGCGGAAATGTGTTCCGAGTTGCGATACCCTTGAAGATTGCTTGGGATTTTCAAAATTTTCATTGAGATTTCTGGCTGAAGTGTCCGGAAGATTCTTAGACTTGCGAACCCGCTTCGGTTAAAATGTGCTGTTATGGGCTGACTCGCAGTTGTTTGCAGTCCGAAAAGTAAATAAATCGGTATACTTGATGTGATCATTGGCTTTTGTTACCCTTTGCAGATGTCTGTTTAAGGCAAAAGCTGGCAGAATTGCGAAGATATCGAGATATACAAGTCTGTGGAAGCAGAAAAAGCTATCAATCGTTATCGTTTAAAACTTAAAAAGAGGTAAACAGGAGTAATCAAAGTAAGTATATGGAAAGTTAAGAAGATAGTTAACATAATTAACACTGTAATACGATACTGAAATTAAAATGGAAACAAGGTAGTATGCCAGCTGGCCATTAGCAACATCATCAAAGCATTTTGCATAAAGCATTCTAGTTAGAGGCTAAACCTTCTTCAGCGCCATCTATTAGCAGTTCATTGAACTAATTTTGCTAATGCAATACTTGGGAATCTATCGAGCAAGGGAAATGAAGAACACGGTGATGTTAAGTTACACTGTAAAACAGACTCGGTACTGACGTAAGATAGGATTAACAAGTCAGATCATATTTCAGTCAGCAAGCCCGCGCCACCTATTAGTTGCATGTACGAACACCTAAGGCAGAAGTCAAAGGAATCGGTATTTATCGAATAGTTGGCTTGCTTGATTGTAATTCACTTTGGAAGCCATCCAAGTCAGATACTGTTCACAAGGTAGATCAACACAACATGTCTTTAGTACCCCTTTGAAATAGTATTTCTTGTTTCACGTTCCCGCACAGGATTGATCGCTTGTGGCACCCAAGGTTTCAAAGATATAACAGCAAAAAAAATACTGAATGTAAAGCTAGTAGTACTTGATGTACTAGCCAAGTTTCATTTAAATCAGATAATTAGTTTCGCCAAAATAAATTCCTAAAGTTAAACAGATCCATATTTTCCTACCATTCAGAACCCTTTCTCTGCTCTAGACTGTACAGTCCCTATTGTATTATACATGACGAATGAACTGTGTTAGCCAAAAACCAGTGCATTAACAACATGTATATGTTCAAAACGGGTTAACTAGCGTGTTTCATGAATTGCTTATTGAACCAAGCAATCTCGTAACACGCCGCTCCTTTCACACCACCAGGCAGTACGATACGGTTCCACACATTCTCTCTAGCAAAGAACCTGACAAAGCCGGAATCCTCCAGTTCCTGTAGGATCCGCATGTCTTGTCGCAGCTTCTTCACGTCTCTGCCGGATAGATGTATCTCGATGCTCAGTTGCTTAACGCTCTTCATCTCTTCAGATCCAATGAGCGCTCTCAACAGATCCCACTCTCCTCCTTCGATATCCATCTTCAGATAGTCGATGACCCGGTCTTCGTGGCCGAGATTCTTGCGGATGGTTTTCAGACTCTCGACTCGCCATCCCTGTCGCGTCATTTCGACATCCCGCACTCCGAACGCGCTATCGTAGAACCTGATCCTACTGGTAGAGCTCCTGTTTTGGAAAGGATTCGATACGGTAGGATCGAAGGCGTAGATATCACAACCGTAGTCGTCCATGACATCATCGAAAGACCAGTTGTATCCGACTCCCATCGAGTAGATAGTACAGTTACCGGGTTCCGGCATCAACCCCGGATCCATGCAGACTGCTTTCTGACCGTCAATTCCCGGCACGGCGTTACCTTTCATGACTTTCCCGCCAAATTCAAAGTACACCTTGCAGGCACCCCAGTTGTTCCATTCAAAATAGTTGACAATGTCGCCGATAGATGGCGCCTTGGCGACTTGTTTTCGAAGCGCCTTCCGCGTGGTGATTTCACTTTCTTCCGGTTCTCCGGGGTTTGTCGTCCCTAAGTTGTAGTCTTGCTGCGCTGCGCTTAAAGTTGAGGCAGAAACGATTCCTGTTGTTGTTGCAAACTCACTCTGCCGATAGTGAAAAGCAACGAATCCGGCGAATCCGATAATTATGAAAAGTGGCGCAGCTGATGATGAGAACCGTGAACTGGAAAGACGGTGCGTGAAACTGTGATGCGACGCCATGTCTCAAGAGTCAGTGACACCGTAACGGTCGAGGAATCTCCTGCAATTATAAACCACTTTAGCTAGCGTCTCTTACTTTATCAATTCGTAAGGAACTTAATATCATTGCGTAAGTTTAAACAGGTTATTCAACAAGCATATCTTGAGATCTGAAAGCAAGTAACCTGATCATAACATCTACTTAGTCAGATAGTATCGTACCTTAAACCTTAATTCCGTTTGAATCGTTAGTGTTGTGAGAACAGGGCAATAATGTTTCTTTCCGATTCGCTTTCCGCGAGTGAACTGAAGGCGAAGCTACCTCTGCTGCAGCTGTTACAGAAAAGATGATAGGCAACTCTTCAAGGTTAATGACATTGCAGGTTCTTGCTCTTCGGCCCAAATCAATAACCCAAACAAAGGGTTTACATTATCAAAAGAAAGTCTGGTTTATCGCAGTTGATCGACCGAAGGCCTGATGCAGCCTCTTATTATCGTGTTGACCGATTCCGGGTAGAAGTTGATCGCTTATGGCACCCAAGTTTTCAAAGATACAACAGCCAAAAAAATACCGAGTGTATAACTAATATCACATTATCAACCAGTAAAGTTTCATTGAAATTGGTTTGTTAATTTTGCCAGAATAAAATCCCAAAGTATGCGTAAAATTATAGTCTGCTCCATACTGACTGTACACGCTGGCAATTCAGTTTAATCCGAAATCAGTATACAATTTAACAAGATACTGATATGAATGAAGTTGAAAAGCTTAGAAGAAGCAAATACAAACGGATTAAACTCGAAGCTTAACAAGAATGACTGAACTTAATGAACATCCATATCAAAGTTTATTGCTGTGTAATTTCACAACGTCACACGAAGCATCTTCCATAGAGTCAATCAAACATTCAGGTTTCAGTTTACGGTTCAGCATTTCAGGTAAATACAACACGCTGACACAAATCAAGGTTATACAGATTTCAGGTAAGAAAAAAGCGCGAATAAGCCAGTCATTCTTGAGCACTGTTCAACAGTCGATTCAGATCGTCGCACCAGGTGCAGACGTGCAACTTGCTATCGTCGGCGTGCGTCTGCTGGTACAAGTCGACATCGGCGATTCCTTCGTCCTGGTGCTGGCCGTTGAGGTGCACCAGATGCGGGTGTTCCTTGATGTAGCGAAGCCAAACTGGCGATAGGGACGAACTGGTCGGTGCTGAAAGGAGCCCGTGACTTGCCCATCCGTTGTTGCAGAACGGCTCGAACTATACAATTGATTAACTGTTAATTGGGTAACACTAATGAATGAACTAATTGAAAGTTTAATCAGCCCGGAACGTATCATTCAAGACCAGAGCCATCAACTTGAAATCTTGAAATTAGGGTGCTGAAAGTACGACTTGTACCTGCTGAAAGTAGGCGACGTCTTTCATGACGGCAGTATTGAACTGTTGAGCCCGTTTCGAGGCGATGGATTGCCGGTGCAGAAACGTCTGGTAAACGAGTTTCTGCAGATAGTCGTCAGCAGTACATTGGCACACGAGACACGTGGTCAGCTGACGTAAAGTGAACACGGAATGAACGGTGAGAATCTCGCAACGGCGACAAAACTCGTATTCCCACGCAGTCAACACCATTGTCGTACTTGTCTCAAACTGACGAGTGAGTTATTCCGACACGGAATCTGGGCCTATTATATACGGCAGCGAGGTCCCAAAGGTCAATCAGAGGTCGCGTAAGGAATTCGAGTGCCAATACGTTTCGGAGAAATGAGTTGGGAACCAGCGCGTGTTTATGTTGATTAGCTAAAGTTGAATCGGATTTGTCTTCATTTAGTTGGATTACAAGGATATAGGCTGGGCGAACTAAAAGTTGGCTTTTAATTCAACTTATTATTTGAATTGCCAGACTTTAATCGAGTTTGCCGATTGAAATGGTTGGATTACGTATAAATGGTAATGTAATAGCCAAGTTTGAAGCGATTTCTTCACTATAAGAGGCAATACAGTAAAGTAATAGTACTACTGAATTAGCTATTTTAATCAGTTGATTCAGTGCGTGTGTGGGTATGAGAAGCATGTCAAAACTTAAAATGACAACTTTTTAAAGTGCGATCTGAATCGAGTTAATAATTGAAATAATCGGTTGGTTATAGACTCGTGTATCAAGTTTAATCTTAATTCGACTTACTGAATTAACTTAATTCTCAAAAGTTAAACCTTCCAAATATATAGAAGTGGAACCATGTTCAGAGGATTATAAGCATAGCTGGCCGCTGCTCGACCGGAACGGAACCACTTCATCTCTAACCTTAATCCCAATTACAGAAAACCTAAATTCAATTAACTTATATAATTGAAATCAAGATGTAATGTACTCTTAATTACAGCTGATGTTAACTTTATATACAAGTGCAAGTATCCATTTAAAGATAGGTAATATACCATTGATATCACTGGGTAGTTTAAGACGTCTTAAACCATCTAAGTTGACAATCTCTAAGATTTCCAGATAATGTTTATGGCAGATAGAACCCATAGAACCCGCACGAAGTAGTATGTCGACGACTTGACTCGATTCAAAAGTCGACTCGTCATTGCAACAATCGTAAGTCTTTTCTTATTTCTTTTATTCTTCAATTTTTATCTTTATCTTTTATCTTTTATCTTTTATCTTTAATCTTTTATCTTTTATCTTTCAATCAACATTAGTTGTTCCTTTGATATTTTAAAAGTCGACTTGAAATCAAAGTACATTTACATCGATTTCCTCTTTCATAAGGTCAACATTAAAGTTGATTGGATCTTAATCTCTAAGTTTTACGATTGCTTTTGGATCCCCGTGAAGCCTTTCCAAATCTGGCTCTTTTGTACGAGTTTACTGTTGCAGAAATTTTGCGAAATTCCAAAGTTTATTCCGATGTTCTTGTAACAGTTGTTCCTTGTCATTTATGATTTGTAACTAATTGGTTTACAGTCCACTGTTTTCTTTTAACTTAATAGTGTACTAAATTTTTATATTCATGACTGTACACTTGTAGACTTTATAATTAACCATATCGATACTAGAACTTCGTCTTTTACATGAACGGGAAAAGTTGATTGCTTATTTCTCCTAAATTTACAAAGATATAGCAACCCAAAAAATACTGAATGTAGATCTAATAGTACTCAATGCACTCTTAAACTTTCACTGAAATCGGTCAGTAAGTTTCGCCGAAATAAAATCCTTACAGTCTAGAGCGAATACAAAAAGGTTCTTGCTGGGGGAAAGTTGATTGCCTATCTCTCCTACATTTACAAAGATATAGCAACCCAAAAAATACTGAGTGTAGACCTAGTAGTACTTAACGCACTCTTAAAGTTTCGCTGAAATCGGGCAATAAGTTTGGCCGAAATAAAATCCCAAACTTATCTAAAAATACCATAACTCCCTGCCATGGAGATTCATGATATACACTCACATTGTACTCGGTTTTTCAGTAGAGGAACAATAACAGACGGATTAAAGCTTAGAGTTGAACGTGACGTGCGACTGAGAGTCCATCTTGCAGCGAAGTCCACCTCCGCAAATGAGATACAATGACGGCAATAAGGGAGCCAGTACTTGGTGCTGACCTCACTCGCTGCTATCGACACTCAATCCTCTTGAGTGCTTTCGATCAAGCTCTTATCTGTGCAACCGAGCCTCTTTCAATCCCAATCTGAATCACAAATGAAACGGAAACGCGCTACTACTGAGCTATATGGTCACGTGACACGATTATAAACGGAGGATCGAGGATAACTATCAGTGCAAGTGTTTTCCAGCAAATCGAAAACACAGTACATCAGCAGACTCTTGGGTTCAGAGTGTAATTACTTCATTGAATTTTAGGAAATATCGTACATGATTTGACTTGGAATTCAAAGCATGTGGGGCTTTTTAAACCGAATTCGTGCAGTACTCGCTCAATATGTTCAGTATTCATGCAGTATTCATGGCTATAGTTTAATTTAAATTAATTCACTATGGTTAAAGACATCATTAAGCAATTACATACAGTTCCTTAGTATGTTTTTTCTATAGTTACACTTTGTCCAAGATGGCTAGATAGAGAGATAGATAGATAGATAGATAGATAGATAGATAGATAGATAGATAGATAGATAGATAGATAGATAGATAGATAAGTAGGTAGGTAGGTAGGTAAGTAGCTAGTTAGTTAAGTTGATATAAATAGATGGATGGGTGGATGTAAAGATGGATGGTAGATAGATAGATAGAGGCAGATAGGTAGGTAGGTGGTAGATGGATAGTAAAATAGATGGATGGATATATAGACAGATAGGTAGACAGATATACTAATAGATTAAGAGATGGTTAGATAGATAGATAGATAGATAGATAGATAGATAGATAGATAGATAAGTAGGTAGGTAAGTAGCTAGCTAGTTAAGTTGATATAAATAGATGGATGGGTGGATGTAAAGATGGATGGTAGATAGATAGATAGAGAGGCAGATAGGTAGGTAGGTGGTAGATGGATAGTAAAATAGATGGATGGATATATAGACAGATATACTAATAGATTTAGAGATGGTTAGGTAGATAGATAGATAGATAGATAAGTAGGTAAGTAGCTCGTTTAGTTAAGTTGATATAAATAGATGGATGGGTGGATGTAAAGATGGATGGATATATAGATAGATAGAGAGGCAGATACATAGATAGATAGGTAGTTAAGTAAGTAGATGGTTAGTTAAATAGATATAAAAAGATGGATGGATAGATGTAGATACGGATAGATAGATAGTTAGAATAGGTACACCATGATAGGACATGTATATAGACAGATAGATCGAATGGTCTAATGATACACTGTTACCATTACTCTATAGCTATTCGTACATGTCATTATGACTGTAACTACATTACATGCTACTTCAAGCCTATAACAGCAGTTTAAGTATACAATTATAGTGAAGTGTTGACAATACCAAAAGCCAAATATGGAGCGAAGATAAGAGTATATTGAATAATATAGTAGGATAGATTATAATTATAATAGTAATAAAAACCAGTGTATATTATGATAGACATAGTATTGGACTAAGCAGAGGAAACGAGCGAAGGCACGGATGCTGATTCCACGAGAATGAAACCAATTAAAGGTCTCTGCCGACGCCATTCATTTGTTCTGCCGGGAGAAAAACAACAGTCACAACAGGGGACCACGTAGCAAAGTACGTCACACAACTCGGGATTCGTTATCTTTAACACGGTTCGTTTTTTTTCAGTGTACTTTTCAACTTATTATCCTCACCCGTTTTCTTAAGTCAGTACCATTATACATTTCAGCTAAATGATGTATCTTTAAGTAGTATCTACTGTACTTATTGATTTCATTATTATGTATTAGATAGATAGCTAGATGAATTGAAAAGATGAATGCATGGATAGTTTAATGGATAGATAGACAGGTAGGTGGGTAGTCAGAAATGAAGTAGAGATTGACAGATGCGGTTCATGAGATGGAAGTTCTTATCTCCAGCTCAACAAGGGTACTGTATAGCCGGGGGCTATATAAGAAGCCACAGGTTCTCGAGGAGGAACCAGTCTGCAGCCGTCGACTCGAGGAGCAACATGAGTGGATCGGGCAAGGGGCTTCTTGGTTTATGGCTCTACCGTATGGGAGAAGAACAATGGAAACTCAAAGAGTGTCCTGAAGGACAGGAGGTATTCTTATTACAAGTTTATTCTATTAAGCGATCAGGTTAGTAAACTAACTAATGGCTTCATAATGATTAGGGTACTGAATTCAAAGTACTATTCATTTAGGGGTTAAATGGAGTAATGACTTCTTCAGTGTTAATAGTCTGACTTTACTAGGTTAATAGTTTGCTAGTTTCTTAGTTGTTATGAAATGTTCTAGCTAACGTATACTAGTAAACTGTAAGATGTATACATGGATAAAAAGATAGAAAGAACCATAGATGAATAAATAGATAAGGTAAGTAGATAGATAGCTAGGGAGATAGATAGGTAGATAAGGACATAGATGGTTAGACAGATAGATAGATAGATAGATAGATAGATAGGTAGATAGATAGATAGATGGATAGATGGATAGATGGATGGATAGATGGATGGATAGATGGATTAGATGGATAGATGGATGGATAGATGGATAGATAGATTGATAGATAGATGGTTAGATAGATAGATAGTTAGGTAGATAGAAAGATATTTAGAAATATAGCTAGATAGATAGACAGGTAGGTACATAGATGATAGATACATAGACGGACAGACAGACAGATAGATAGATAGACAGGCGGATGGATAGATAGATAGATAGATAGATAGAGATGCCCGTACTTATCTAAACTATACTTAACCCTGTTCCTTCGCTGTTTTTGTAATAAGCTCCGTCCTCTGGTGAACAACGAGACGATCGAAGAAGCACCTCAAGGTCCAGTCAACTCCGTCGTATTCTCGCTGAAGAATCAAGCTGGCGGTCTAGCCCGCGCACTAAAAGTATTCCAGGTGAACATTTCAGTAGATCACTCCTATGTTACGCGTTACAAACAATCATGTTCAAACATGTGTAGTCTAAAGGAGTGAACGTCGTTCACATCGAATCCCGCCGCTCCAGGAGGCGCAGTTCCGAGTTCGAGATCCTGGTGGACGTGCAGTGCAACGACAGCCGCATGGGCGACTTGGTAACGACTTTACAGAGGGAAGTATCGGCGGTTAACCTGGTCGATTTCGACGGCGGGATGGATTTCCCTACGGTACCGCCATCACCGGCAGTCAGCGAGAGTTTCGGTAAACACTTACGA
>JAIQCU010002482.1:0-10674 GCA_022114935.1 Leptestheria dahalacensis
TTTGTATTTGCTACTTTAAAGAATAGCGGTAGCGGTATCAAATACAGTTTATTTCACCGCTACACAACACTGATAGATAGATAGATAGATAGACAGATATAGCTAGCCAGACAGGCAGCTAGACAGGTAGATAGATAGATAGGCAAGTAGACAAGATAGATAGCTGGAAGAGAAGCTACAGAAGTATAAAAAACAGAATATAAGGATAACGTATAATTGAAATCGCAGTAAAAGTAGTTTAACCGCATTCTTGTCTACATAATTAAAGCCAGAATGTTCACTTTCCTTCAGAAAAGAAGAGAAAAGAGCAAAACGGGCTTGGCAGACACAAAAACAAGTGCAACCTTTCACGAGTGCATTGTACTCTGACGAGTCCCCACCTTCGTTTTCGTTTTTCAATTTCCAAGATTCTTATTTTATTTTATAAGTATCAAGACTAAGTATAACATACATTTTCCTGATTTCTAGTTTTATATCTAGTTTCAGTTTCAGTTTAAGTTAAAAGCTAATAATTTGTGACGTCATAAGAAAAGGAGGACCAATCATTTTACATCTGGCAAGCCCCGCTTCTCTCCCGGTAACAGAGAATGAAAGAAAAGAAAAATCACCCGAGGTTTTTTGTTTTTTGTTTTTTTAAAAAGAGACTTAATTGCAACCAAGTGTTGCTCAACGAGCCAAAGAGTCAATTCGCAGATGACCGAGTGAATAAGGCAGTCAACAACTTTAAAAAATAGAAATAAAATTAGGAATAAAAGATAATAGAAAAAATAACAATTAAAATGTAAATAAAAGAAAGCAGAGAATAAAAGGAGAATGAAGGAGAAGATAGAAGGAAAGTAAAAAGGAAAGAGAAGGTTAAAAAAATTTCTTAGCAGAGCCTGAAGCAGGTCCGTAACCTCAAGGTTATATGCAGCAGCCGCTTTTGGAAACTTTTTCTAGTTCAATTTTTTTTTTATTTCAGATTACGGTTTATCATTTAGAATATCACATGTGCTACTTACTAATCTTATCCTAGGTTTTGAATTCCTATATTACTTATGAATTTTTAAAATAATTTTCGACTTTGATTTCTAACGACGAATTTCGCTATTTCTCAATATTTTATTTTAATTTTATTCTTTAATTTCTTAATGTTATTTTGAATTTAAGTAATTTGCATAGTGAATTGACTTAATTTTATATCATATTTAATTACAATTATGTGAGTAAAAAACTAACCGACAACTGCCAAAAATTAGATAACACATTGCCTGAATTAGAAACAGATGAAGCAAAACATGAGAAAAAATTGAATAATTAAAATATAGATAGATAGACAGATAGATAAATTGATAGATAAATAAATTGGTAGATAGTTAGATACGCAGGAAGATGGATAGATAGAAAGATAGATTAGACAGCTAAAGATAGATAGTTCAGATAGATAAATTGGTAGTTAGTTAGATACACACAGGTAGATGAATAGTTAGAAAGATAGATTACAAAGTTGAAGATAGATAGTTTAGATAGACAGGCAGATAGGTAGGTAGATAGTTAGATAGATAGACAGATGATAGATAACTAGACAGATAGACAGATAGATAGATAGATAGATAGATAGATAGATAGATAGATAGATAGATAGATAGATACACAGGTAGATAGAATGATACATAGGTAGATATGTACATTGGTAGATAGTTAGCTACTCTATCTATTAATTAATTATCTATTATATTATTAGCTAATCTATCTATCTAGATAGATATAGATAAGTTAGACAGATGAAGATAGATAGGTTAGACAGATAAAGATAGATAAGTTAGATAGATAGGCAGACAGGTAGGTGGGTAGATCAGGACCTATACAGATTGCAATAGATATGCAATTGCATACATATATTTTGATACTATACTGAATTACGAAATTGCTTAATAAAAATATTCTATAAATAAAAAAAATAGATTCAACATTGATTTAATCACAAACACATGTTATAGAACGCAAACAAAATCCGTAATAAATATAAATAGTTCCAAAAAAATCAAAACGGCAAAAGTCTCAATTACAAACCCGGACGTACCCGGTTTTCATGCGTAGAAGGTATCGCGTGTCTCATTGATGTAAGATGTTTCTCATTTGTTCCTCCTCTGCCGTACGGGGGTGTACGGTAGCCAGTCAAGATCTAACACTCAGAAAACAGAAAATAAAACTACTAAAGAAAACATGATAATAATTTTGATAATAAATAAACTATATATAATGCTTTTAAAATATAATAATAACAATAATAGCAAAAGATATTTAATGATTGTAACAACAAGAAAGAATATGTATAAAGCTTTGCATGTCGAGGGCACCACATTGCGGATGCGCGTTTTCTGCACGTCATTAAACATTTTCTTACATGCGCTCGTCGCCGGCCGTCGCTGAGGAATCCTGAATTACGCGGGCCACCGCATAATGATGAGGTCAACAGACACGACATACACCCAATTATTAAATTCGCAGCGGACAACGTATTTTTCCGAAAAGTTCCATCTTTCTCTCTCTCTCTCTGTATCTCTCCCTGCACGCTGCTGATGACTTGGTAACCTGCGGGCGCATGCTATACCGTGCCGTTCCTAGTAGAAACCTGTTATTAACACGCTATCATGGAATTTTGTACGATACTATGATTGTTAAGAGAACCTTGAAGAACGTCTATAGGTAGGATATGGCTTTTTCCGCTCGGCATCTTCTGGAATCCTGGAGAAAGTATCTAGGATCCCTTGCAAGTACTTGCAGCAAGGATTAAGTAATACTTACCTTCTACAAGGTGAAGTGTAGTAGGATAGGTTCATGGAGAAGGTATGTAGAATCTTGGGTTTATGTAAATCCTTTAGAATCCAGAGGTAGAAGGAATGTTGCAAAGATTGACTAGATGTTCCAGGATTCTCCCAGATAGATTTTCGTTGAGAAGATACCCAGGAATCCCTACTAAGTATTGTATAATAAGGATCACTTTGACTGCCGGATTTGAAGGAAAGTTTTTAAGATTCATTGATTCTGTCATTAAACCTTTTCGAACCCATTATATTGATGATACTAAGATTGTTAAGAAAACTTTGAAGAACGACTAGGTACATATAGGTATACGGTTGATTCCGAATTCTGGAGAAGGTACCCAGGATTCCCCCGCTAATATCTATAGTGAGGATGAGATAATCATTAAGGATAAGAAATCTCCTATAAGGCGTAATAGGATAGGATCATAGAGAACGTAGAACCTTTAACGGGTTTTGTATGAATCCTTTAGAATCCAGAGGAAGAAAGAATGTCGCACAGGTTGACTGAATGTTCCAGGATACAGATGGAATCTTAAAGGATCTTCAATATCAGAGGTCAATATCCGACTAAGATTCCTTACGGCGTGTATGAACCGTTGAGATCCTGCGACAGGTATATAAGATATTTTCCCTGTGTATGGAACCCTTTCGGTTGATTCATAATTTCATTAATTTTTTAACAAATTAGTGGGATCCCTTAAGGATACTAGATCCTGAAGATGGTAAGCAGGATTGGTCGCGTTTTTGTAAGAATCTTCTGGTAACCAGCAGAAAAAGGAATGTTGCAAAGATTGCCTGAATGTTCCAAGACTCTTCCAGATCGACCTCAAGTTGAATATACAGGATCCCTAAAGTTTCTATTACCCATTTAGATCCCGGAAGGTATAAAGGATTCCTTACTGTTTACGGATCCTCTTCAAACTTATTACGAATACCCTGTCATGGAACTTTAGTATCGTACTAAGATGAGAAAGAACGTCTTTAGGTACTGTATGGCTATTTCCGCTGGAGATTCTTTGGAATCTTGATGAAATTTAGGATTATCCGCTAGTACTAATTCTATGGATCAGTTTTGTTAAGGACTTGTATAAGGTTGTAATAAGAATGGGATCATGGAGAAGGTATGTAGTGTCTTGTACCGGTGTATAAATAATATCACGGAATTTTATGATAACCTAAGATTGTTAAGAGAACCTTGAAGAACGTTTATAGCATATGAATGTTTCCGCTCGGCAACTTCTGCAGTTCTGGAGAAGATACCTAGAATCCTCTGCTATCATTTAGAGTATGGATCAAATGATAAGGAGTTTTTATATGGTATACTAAGGATATGATCCTGGAGAAGACAAGTAGAATGTTTGAAGGCTTTAAATGAATCCTTTAGAATCCCAAAAGAAGAAAGAAAGTTCTAAAGATTCACTGGATGTTCCCGGATTCTCTCGGACAGATGATATCTATATAATGATGTTTTGACCTCAGTGTGAATATCCAAGATCCCACGGTTTGTATGAAACATTTAGATGTCAAACGGTATATTGACGGGTGTGTGAAACCCTTTAAACCTTGTTACTAACACCCAGCTACCATGGAGTTCTATAATGATACTAGGATTGTTAAGATAACCTGAAAGAAAGTCTATGGGTATATGGATCCTATCGACTACTGGATAAGAAGGAATGACGAAAATTCGCTAGTTGATTAAATCCTTAAGGGACTTAGTTCCTGAGATCCTGGGTCTTCTTTGTTACCGATTAGTTGTTAACCTTCCAAAGGAAAGTTTTAAATAACCAGGTTAAGAATGAAGTATCAATCTATTCTGAAGGATTTCTCCGGTTCTCTCAGGATTCTCAATCATTCACGAGTTATATAAGGCATACGGTTTACCATAGTTTATATTTTCGGGAAATCGGTTCGCGAGGTCTCCCTTCAAAGGTATGTTGCAAGCGCTGCAGGTGTTTAAAGACAAGCAAATTTTAGAGTCAGTACAAGTCTGCGAGTTGTCTCAGTGTAGGTTCCTTCATCGGTGAAATTTCTTTTAGCAGAACAAGACTAGAGGCTTTGGCTCGGATGAAACAGATTAAGTCTCAGTACAAAAATAAAATATACACCGATGGTTATAACAACGGCGAAAGGTCAGGATTTGCGGTGTATGGTGAAATAGAGGAGTTTTACTCTTACAGAGGTCGTTTTAACTACCCTCTGCCAAGTTTTTATGCTGAAGCAGCTGCGTTAGCACAAGCTCTCAATACAGTACAAGCAAAGCGAATACAAGACATCGCCATTTTTACCGACGCAAAGTCAGTCCTACAGGCTCTTAAAACTACAATAATTTTACAGTCGACTTTGCACTTTGCAGTGCAAACCATCAATAGTGCAATTGTGGAGGAATGGGCTAATGAATGGAAGCGGTCGAAAAAAAGGGAAGGAGATGCTAGGACTTGCTAGGGGTGAAGACAGAAAATTTAGCCATTTGCACTATGCCACTGCCAAAATGGGCAACCTCTGTTTTAATATATGCACGCTCTGTTATCTTACCTACTAAAGCACATCTTAGCAAATTTTACTCGTATGTTGACAAATCATGCCGGTGTGGAGTCGCATATCACACTTTTAATCACACCTTGTAAACCAAAGAGCGCGCACTTTTACGAAGAACCGCCAGTGTTTATAAATTAAAGTTTGAAAACCAAACACTTTTAACTGACAACAGGCTGTTTTGGGAGAGAGCCTGCATGCCCTCTTTCATGAAATATAAAAAAAAGGCAGAACTGATGCATAAAAGTAATGGGATAACTCTATAATTTGGAATAATATACTAGTGGTAATAATGGCTTTTGTATAATAGGACAACATATATTGAAGACAAATATAAACGCTACGTTTTTTTTACTATAAATGAGGTTTTCGTACTTACATTTACACAGCATTCAAGGAAGAGGGATGGAAAAGCGTGACTCGGGTGCATCAAATAACACCGTATCACTTCATTAGAGGCGATTTTTTCCCATGGTTAATCCGACTTCTTCACCACGTTATAGTTTTTCTTTGTTGTTGCTTCACGGCATCGCTGGCAGCTCTATAACGCAACAGAAACAATAGGAAAGTCGTGAAGTACGCGCACAACCCGATCGATTTCTAAGCGACCACGACTTTTTCCAAATCCGTGTACAAAAAGCGCCAAAGATGACGGGGGAAAAACTCGAATTCTGCAGCGAAACCAGTAATTTTAAATAACAAGGGGAGCAAACTTTAATACTTCAAATATAATTTTAATTTAAAGTATTTAAAGATCACTGAAATTCTAGTATTTTTTAATGTCAAGTCGGAACTGGTTGTAAAATATTAGGTAAGAGGGATCCGTTTTTTGAAATCCTAGCTTAATTTTTACATTGTATTGTTTAGAATTTAAAGAAATTTAGTTGTTTTGAAATGTCGAGTCGGAATTCAATTGGCAAATATTGTAAATACAATCAAACAACCTGTGAAAAAAGGTTGTAAATGACGTGCGTTTACTCTATGCACGACTGTTACATATGAATAAGCAGTTGTTTGGTATTCTCATCACTAAAACGGTACAACAAACAATGAAAGAAAGCAACGGAAATAAAGCCAAAATCGAAAAGAAGGAATTGTGATGAAGTTTCGCTGCAGACGACTCGTGTAGGGAAAAATCCCTACGCAGTCTGAGAGATGCGCGCGCACGGCGAGCAGAAACCAGTTCGCGGTGATTATAATTATGTTGGCATTTCCCTTTTTCTAATCGATAAAAAGTTTACAAAATAAACACGTGCAGGTAATAGAAAGGGCCCCGAGCGATAGAAAACGAGGCAAACGGTGAAATAAAGTAGAAAGAAACAGATAAAAAAAAGTGTGTAGTTACACACCCATGCGGTTTTTTTCCCCAAAGCAGACGACGCATTCTGGTTTTCAGTATTTTTTTAAAGAAAACCTAAACCGCACACCCCTTTCCACATTTCAAATTAACCATCATTTTAAAATAATCATTATTAGAACCATTAGATCTGTATTATCAATACTTGATCGATGTGTCATTCAAAGTGCATTTAACAGCGCCATCTATTGATACAGAACAAACTGCACTGTACAGGACCTATACTGTGATAAATGTATAACCGTTAACTTAAAGATGATGGGAAATGGATCTTCAGCGCCATCTATGGACGTTGAAAAAGGGGAATTTCAAAGCCCCAAGGTTACACGGGGAAAAGACGAGGTTTGTTTTGAAAAGCTGCAAGGGCAAATCTTGGGTTTTGTATCTCGGATGACGTCAAAGAACGAGCACATATGACGAACACACCCAATAGCCCAGTATATACCTAAACGCCCAAGCAAGCAAGCAAGCATACAACTGGCTGAAAGTTATTAGACGGACCAAGGAGAAGTGAAAGAAGCTTCGTATATGATATAAAGGAAGACGGGAATTAAAAAATAATAAGAATAAAAAACGCCCGCGGTGCTGGACGTCCTCCAACCGCTTTCGGGAAGAAGGTTTCAGTGCAGCATTCACTCTCGCTACGTTCAGCTGTGCAGCTTGTTGGTTCGTGAGCATAACAATCTGTCTGAATCTCGCATTCTACAGCTGCCCAACAGGAAATTTCTGAAAGTTTCTTCGTTCTTTCATTTTGAACCAATTGAGTATTAAAAGCAGTTAAACGGACAGACAATGGCATAAGTGACAATCATTTCTCGAATACTTTTAACGACTTTTAACAGATTCAACAACAAGTACAAAAAACTGGTGAAAACCTTCAGAATGTTTGTCAAGAAGAGACCTTCGCGACTGGGATTATTCCTTGTATGGATAACGTGCGTCTCTTTAGGTATTAAAACGCTTTCCTTTTATAAATTTTCCAACTTGTAAAAGCGTCAAACCCAACATACAAATGAAAAAGAGATTGAAATCCCAACTCTTAAACTATCTGGTACAAATCTTACAGTAAGGAATATTAGTTGTGTGATGTTGAGTAGTTACTTTGTGTAAATTCAAAATGCAACCGAGAGACCCATAAGTTTTCTTTTGGCTCTTTGAATAATTTAGCGTTTTATTCCAACATGGCGGGTTGTGTTTTGTTTATCATAGAGATCACAGAAACGTGCCATGCTCCGAGCTGTTCTCTAATGCACTGTCCGTTCAACTCTTCTACTAATCTACATACGAGATTTAACTGTATTAGGAATAGCCCAATTATACGTAGCAATTCAGATATTATGTATTCTGTATATCCAAGTCCATTTATCTATCTGTTAAACGTACTAAATGACTAACTAGCTAACTAACTTACTAACTAGCCTATCCTTTTGTCTATCTATCTGTCTATGTCTGTCTGTCTGTCTATCTATCTATCTATATATCTACCTATCGATCTGTCTGCCCATCTATTCATCTATCTATCTATCTAGTTATCTATCTAGCTACTCGTCTATCTAGTTATCTACTTAGCTATATATCTATCTAGTTATCTATCTATCTATTGATCAAGTATCTATCTATCTATCTAGTCATCTATCTACGTGTGTATCTGTTCTATCTATCTATCTGTCTATCTATCTTTCTACCTATTGTATCTAACAATCTATCTATCTGTCTATCTATCCATCTATGTATCTGACCTTGATAGCTAGCTACCAGCTTCTCCAACTACTTACTATCTATCTTTGTCCTCTAACTACTTCAATCTGTCAATCCATTTAATCTACCTAGCTACTGCTTATTTACCTAGCTACCGTCCAATCCATCTACCTCTCTCCCAATTTACCGTAACGTGTATAGCTGTCTATCCTTCTATCTATCCCCTTATTTATCTACCTAGCTATCTGGATAACCAGAGAGAGATAAAAGCAGACGACGACCAAAAGCGAAAAGCCACTCCGGGGGAAAACCCACGCATTGTATGAAATCGCATGACGTGAATTTTTCTTTTTCTCAACACTTTTTCTTCTATAGAATGAAACGAAAACAACAATAATAATTTATAATAATAAAAAAACACCCACCTATAAAATTTAGAAAAAAAAATAGAAACTAAAAACCAGCTCGGAAAAGAAGGTCTGCTTTGTCTAGTTTATTATAACAAGGACCTAAAATGGCGATGACGGAATGGCGGCATTTCAACCTTGTAAGCAGACACATAGTGACGTGCCTGTTATATAAAATTAACATACAATGAAATAGCTTACCTTTTTTATGTTTAAAGAAAGTTAATTTGATAAAAGAGTCGTTTATTACCTTGTCCAATGAGCGTCAGTGTTGTTCAGGGTTCAAAGTCGGTTTTCACAGAGAAAATATGGCGGTTGCCATGCGCGCGTGGCGACTTTCACTTGTTTCTCTTGATCTCTAACAGTAAGGAAATCCAGATAAGTCATGATAGAAAAACGCGTCGTCTGCTATGATGCAATAACCGCCATTTCAGACTTTGTTTCCGCCTACAAGGCAAACTCATTATTCTTTGTCTTTGTCTCGGTTTCACTTAGCTCAAGTCATTGTCTTTGTGAAATTGCAGATAAGTGACGGTGAAGAACCGTTTTACATTCTGCTAACGCCGACCGCAGACTTGCTGTACTTTTTACACATACACAAAAGAAAAGTTCGTCTGCTACACACATTACACTTTCCTTCATTTTGTTGAACCGCGCTTAGCAAATGTTTAAAGTCTCAATATATATAAAAAGTTCAGCTTAGTTTTACTTAATTATTTTTAATATGTGGTCATTTAGTCCGTTGTTGAGTTTGCCAGTTAGCCAATCACTTAGTTATTTAGCAACCGGCTAGCTGCTTAGTGAGTTAAGTTCTAAGTAAGTAAGTTTTAGTTTTCCTGTGTAAAGTTAATTGAGTGAATGATTCGTATGTCGACGATTTTATCTTGGAATTAGAGTTGAGAGGATAAAATCTTCCTTGTATAAAGTTAATTCATTTTAAAAATTACCTGGATAACCGTTGAATGAGAAATGCGTGATTCCGATCTTGGACCAACATTATGCGAATAATTTGAAATGATACCCATGCTTTTAACTTAGAATTCCAATTAAGAAGATAAAATCTCCGTGTAAACTGGAAATATTTTATATTGCGAAATGTTATGTTGATAAAAGCTTAGGGCGCGACAGTGCAGAGGAGATAGGAATGCAGGGTGGTTGTACTGGAGCCGTAACTTTTTGAAGTCGATGCAAATCTGAAATATGTCGGTGAAGTTTTTTTGCTCACGTTTATGATTTGTGTTGACTGGTAATCTGTCTAAGTTACTAACTCACTAATTAAATTAACTTAACTACAGTCTAGAGGAAAACAATGACGGGGATCTGAATGGCGGAAGATTGTGGTAACTTCTAACATTTGAGATTTTATTTCGGCAAAACTAACTAATCGACTGAAACGAAACTTTAGGGATGTATTAAGTACTATTAGCTCTACAGACGGTATTTTTTGGGTTGCAATACCGTTGATAATGTGGAAGCAGCAAGCACAAAACAATTTTTCTCCAGCAAGAAATCGTTTCTTATTGCTCTAGACTGTACGTGATTAAGTAACTGATTAAGTAGCTTATTAAGTACCTAATTGACTACCTGATTTAAAGAGTTACACAATTATTAGCAAAAGGACAATCTATCTGTCTTGCTCCCTATTCATTTACCACTCTACCCCTCTATCGATCTCTATAATCTATCCAACTATCCAACTATCCATCCATCCGTCTATCCATCAAACTGTTCGTATTACTCGTCTATCTAACCCATCATCTGACTATACTCAACTACCCTACTATCTATCTATCCACCTCTCTATCTATCTGTCTATCCACCTACCTACCCATCTATCGTATCTACCCATTTCTTCGCCCTTCCTTCCATT
>JAIQCU010002483.1:0-11090 GCA_022114935.1 Leptestheria dahalacensis
GACAATATTACGACTTTATTACGACATAGTTAGAAAGCGTTTATGGATGATCTTACAAAGGCTAATCAGTCTAACCAGATGCAATCGTACACGTGATCTTTATTTTCATTTCTAGTAATTAGGCTGTTGATAGATGCAGTCAAGTGTTTCAAAGTCGACCCCTCACCCAATAACCGTAAAACTATTAACTGTTCATTATTGGCAGCGTGGTTGACGGCATTGTCCGACATGTCGACGCTTTCTGACCTTGATATATCGTGTCGTCGGCGTATGTATCGACTAGGAGATCGATAGCTATATTAAGAAGCCTTATTGTTACACGGTATCGATATCATCGAAGTTGGTTTTCTTCAACAGCGGTTGTCGGATACTCCGCGCTATTGATATCGAAGTTCTAACATATCGATGTTTCTTAGCTTTGATTTAATATCGTTATCGAACTGATGAGCACTTTAAATGTTGTTAAAGGAATTGATGTCGATATTAAGAAACCCAATTGATATGTCGTATCGCTAATATCGATGTTCGTTTTCTCCAGTAGGGGTTATCGAATATCGAGATAGAGATCGAAGTTGTTTGGCCTCGACATATCGTGTCGCTGCCGTGTCAACTAGAATTGCGATATCGATAAGAAAATCGAAATCGATATCAGAATTCCCTATAGAAATACTGTGTAATGATATCGATATCAAGTAATTGCGATATCAAACAACCCTGATGGTTGGGAATTTATCATAACAAATATCAAATACTGATAAATATCAAACTTAAACCAGTATATCAGGTATGGTACGAAATATCAAATATCAAAACATTGATCCAGAGGGTGTGATAAAGGCATATAGAAACATTGTGTGATTATATCGATATCAAGTAATTGCGATATCAAATAACCCTGATGGTTGGACATTTATCATACCAAATACCAAAATACTGATAATTATCAGACTTTTTTTTAACTTTACTGGTTCCAGAAACAATATATTTCTTGATATATCACACTAGAATATCATTATGATATAACGAGGATATCGTTTAACCCTGACGATCAGCGTACTAATACTTACCAAAGATATCGTCGCGTGCAAGGGCCGCCAACACTCTGCTAGAGCCAATCAGATTGCTCAGCGAGGCAGACCAGGTGGCCGCTACTAAACCGATGGTCACAAACGGTTTCCACACGTTGATGGCCATCATGAAAAGGTAGTGGTTCTTCAGCAGGAATGGCGAGCACGAGGCTGCTGTCAACAAGGACAGCACCACGTAGACTATGCAGGTGAAACCCACGGCGCTCAGAGTACCACGAGGAATGCTTCTGCTTGGTTCCTTCAGTTCACCTGTCGAGGGAAATGCTACAGGTCAGTAAACTGTCTCTTTATAAACTGGCTGCGATAACTTTACGTTAATTTCGTTAATTTAACTACTATAACAGTTCATGGTGGTGACACTGACTCGATAGCATCGCAAAAATAGCCTTTTAAGTTGAACTTAAAAACTTGGAATTAATCGGTCGACGCGAATTGACACAACACTTTACGGTAAAGCAACTAATAATAAAATAGGAATATTTTTTGCGTTTCCGGTAATAAAACCGCCGCAGTTACCTGACATGTTCGCCCCGGCCATGATTCCGGTTACTCCGCTAAAGAGTACACCAAAAACCATGGCAAAGGATACCACCGTGCCGTCAGCAGTACTGTAGTCCGGTCCGTAGTTCGGCCACAGGTTTTCACTCAGAGTGGCTGATGACAATCCCGTAAAAGTTCCGTTAACATGGTACGTTTCATTCTGGACTAAATGATTCGCTTCCGGTATCGGTACCTATACCAATTCAATAAAATTGACATTATCTTTCGTAGAATGAAACCCTTTTCTCCTGTTTAATATTGTAGTCCGGAGACTATATACTGTTATATTAATAATTACGTAATGGTAATATATAATACTAGATACTTACTATATAACTAATCATGACTACGATTTCAATCTGGGAGTACGTTTAACAATAGATTAGGTCTAGCTGTTCATCTGCAACGCTATTAATGCGTACTTCAGAAATTATTTTTAACTGAACTACCATAAATATAAAATAATTGGCTGACTCGAGTAATTAAGGATGATTAATTAATTTTTCTGCACGTGCGTTTTATAGATTATATTACAAGATTAAAATTCACACGGTTATCTAGTAACAGCTGCTTATTAATTTCTTTAAATTACCATGTTAAAATTATCTACATCTAATATTGCGTGTCATTTCAAAATAAAGAACAATGTGTTTTATGAATTATGATAATTATATTAAAATTATATTCATTTTCACCTCCATGAGAGGTTGAGCCATGTATGAGACAATGACAGAGCCGAGGCAGACGACGACGATAGCCAAAATAGCCGCAGACATCCTGGCGAATGCGGAAGCTCCGATGAGGCATACCCCGACATTCAACAGGTTTATCGACGATGCGTATAAGAAACGCCACCAACGACCGTCCGGTAAGGCACCTTCCACCAAGTAACCTGTAAACGAAACAATATACTTCATCTCTAATTATAAAATATTGTAGTAACATCGGTATTACAGTATTACTAATATTATATTACATTCATAAGAATTAAATCGAAAACAAGTGTTAGTACTATTAGTAAAAGGGTCCTCTTATAAAACTGGTATTTGAATTAGAAATAGTAAAAGTAAATATAATAATAACATATCGGAATAATTATAATAGAGTCAGTGTTTTGGTGATTTACCTGAAGGTCCAAAGTTTTCCACTAAACCTTCAGCGCAGCCGGTTAGGTACAACGCCGAGCTGACGACATTTGCCAAGCAGAAAAGGGTTCCCACACTGCCGCCAAGTTCCGGTCCTAGAGTCCTACTGATCATGACTTATGACCAAATCAAAATTTAATATTATGAAAACAGTTAAAATATAAGATGTAACGAAAATTACAGTAGCAGCCACCGCCTTCGATAGCACCATTGGTGGAGATGGCGCACACGGACGTGACCGTAAACACTAGGATTATGTAGGCTATGGCGAACTGGAGTAACGTCTCGAGAAGTCCCGCGTTGCCGATGAGGTACCCTGTTTACCAGATAGCGATGAATTAAACTTGCACGGTTAAGGTTTTCCCTATTATAATTGCACACCTATTCTCAGGAAGAGCAGGGCACTAAACATGGAAAGGGCTACGGGGCAGAAGACCCCCGTCAGTGTCCCGAGAGTCCTATGCGACTGCTGTCGGGGAGATTCGATTCGCACAGAGTCGAGCTGGCTCTGACTGTGGAATGAGCTGAAGAACCTCCTCCAGGATTCTCCCGACGATTCCGTAAAAGTCGCAGCCTCGGGATCTCCGCCCCTCTCGGCACCGCTCAAGCTGCGAAACAGTCTGCGCTGTGAGAGGAGTGGCGTCCTACCCGCGCTATTGTTGGAGAGAACCGGACCCGTGCTTTCCTCCATTGCCTTTTTATTGAACAATCCCTGAAAATAATGCCAAATAATAGCGATCTTACCGTATAATGTGTTCACAGCACCACGAAAATCAAACAAATTTATCAGCCACAATATAAACCAGATCTCTCAGTGGCACTAACATTTAAACTTATATATAATTTTCTCAAGTACTTACGCTTCCGTAACCGAAACAGCGTTACTTTTGATGGCTAAAAGAGCTATAATAGGTTTAGATGGCTAATTATCTTCTCTTCTGTGGTTTCTGAGTTTTGCGTAATCAACTTGAAAGTTAGGCTTCGTATGTACACCCCCTTTTGTGTCACTTGTCAGTTGTGAACATTGTAAACAAAAACTTGATGTAAATCGTCTTTACACCGCTAGGTGTCTCTTTTGTATTTACGTTTTAAATAAGCACGTGGTAACCAATTACTGGTATGATTTAAAATAAGTCTTTGCTTTATACGTAATAATGTTAGTTCAAATGATTAATTTTAGTATTTATGAAAAGAAAACGTGTGATGCTGGACTTGAGTAAAAAAATCCGCCATCTTGTGACCCTGGGTATAGCGATTGGACAAATAATGAGTTCCCCGTGCAACTTATTACAGTTACTTATGAAGCATACACTTATGTGTGCACTGCGATACGAGAGTCGCTTTAGCGGTGAACTTTTCGTACTAGGCTATTAATCAGTAGCTCGGCAGCCGCACGAATTGTCCACCTCATTAAGCCCTAAGTCGAAAGCTGAAGGCATGTCAGAGTAAGATATACGCCTTCGACGTCATTCGCCCGCTATATAAGGGCAGGGTTAACACTGAAGACAGCATCAGTGAGCCTACCATTCACTGGAACGAAGTATCCATGGCAATTCTTCTTGGAAAGGTTTACCCGGCTTTGCTGTTGGTAGCATGGCTCCTTCTGGTACTGACTTCGCTAACGGCAAATACGGAGATGGTAGCCGAACGTCGAATGGTGCGGCTGGAGCGTTTTGGAGAAAGGTACTTAACTTTAAACCAGTGTTGTGTAGCGGTGAAATAAACTGTATTTGATACCGCTACCGCTATTCTTTAAAGTAGCAAATACAAATACCGCTACAAATACGATTTTTAGAAACGTAGCGCACTACCGTTACAACTACTTTTCTACAAATACAGATACTTTACAAATTAACGTTATTCGTAAAATGAGACGGCAAACTTTCAGCATTTTAAACAGTCTTTGTTTCTTTTTAGCAAAATAAATTTTTCAAACAGCTTCGGCTTTACTCTGTTTCGTATTGCACTGAGGATGTCGAGTGCAAGGCCAAATAAGTTTAAAAGGGCAAAGTCTTAAATGAGTTTTAAAGTTGGTGCTGCTACGCGCTCCTCCGGAAATAGATCGCTGGCACAAAGTACATGTTGCCCGTATGGTGCTACCTGACACGGCCTGTAAGTAAACAATTTTTAGGCCAGGTGGGTGGCAACGGTAGCGACGGTTGAGATTCGATCTGAGAAGATCGGTTGGCACTGGAGGACTCCAGTGAATGCGCAAGTTCAGATTCAGAATCACTTGAGTGCAAGATGACAGAAGCTGCATTATAAGGATCAGGCTCAGAGCGACAGCCGTCGACATTCTTTCTTGATTTCACTGATCCACTTCGAAACCTTTTCATTTCGTACGCGAGAACGAGTCAATTGAAACTGTACTTCCAGCATGGTGTCTAACCATAAATTAACAAGGAAGTCAGACGCTCAAGAATAGACCTTTTACTGTAATTTTATTGGTAGAGACAAAAAAACTGTGCAACAGCTAGTTCTGTAGAAGTGATATAATCCCTTTACCAGAAATCAGTCGGATTAAGGTCAAATTTTCCTCGCTTGATTTCGTTTTAGAACAGTTGGCCAGTCGGATTAATTTTACTGTTCTTAGTTTAATATTTAATTATGTATCTGTATTTTTATCGGTATTTGTTCCAATTTTCGGTAGCGATACCGTTATCGCTACACCACATTTGAATTGTAGCGGAATACCGCTACCGCTACTCACAAAAAGTATTTATAAATACACAAATACCGCTACACCGCTAACAAATACACAACACTGCTTTAAACAGCTTCTTCTGCAGCCCATTCTGATTAACATTTGCAGATTTCTCGATCGTATACCTATGATTAGACCCAAACAGTTTCAGTAATCGATTAGAATTGGATTGAAAATTGAATTTGGATTTTAAGGTTCAACACCCGCATGAAGAGGGAATTGTCGTCGGAGAGAGCAGTTGATGACAGACGGTTAGATGAACGATCCAGAGCTGATCAGACAAGAGAAACCCCAGGTCGTAAAACCGTTCCACAGGGGGAAGAACGATTACCTTTAGAACGTTCCACGTCTGTGAGCCAATCCCTTCAAAGGGCAGATTTCCACCGTAGAGTTGCAGAACAGCGCCAACGTATCTCTCTCGAACAATCCCGCGTTCGCGATCTCCGTCAAAGTGAAGATGTCAACCGTAGAAGTGCTGCCGAGCACAGGGAACGAGTAGCACTGGAACGTTCCAGGATGGCTGAAACTCGTCACAGAGAAACTCTTAACCGTAGAACTGGTTCAGAACAACGAGAACGGATCTTACTGGAACGTTCCAGGATGGACCTAATTCGTCAAGGTGAAGACTCCAAGCGTCAAAGTGTTACCCAGCAACGCGAACGCGTAGCACTGGAACGTTCCAGGGTAGAAGAATCCCGCCAGAGGGAATCATCGGAAAGACGACTTACTCGAGAGCGACGGGAGCGATTCTCACAAGAACGTTCCAGGATGGACGAAAATCGTCACACAGATACTGTTAACCGTAGAACTACTGCAGAACAACGAGAAAGGATCTCACTGGAACGTTCCAGGATGAATCCAGTTCGTCAAGGTGAAGAGTCCAACCGTAGAAGTGTTATCGAGCAGCGAGGTCGAGCGGCACTAGAACGTTCCCAGGTGGATGAAATTCGTCGCAGAGAGACTGTTAACCGTAGAGTTTCACAGCAACGAGAACGGATCTCACTGGAACGTTCCAGGATCGACCAAGATCGTCAAGGCGAAGACTTCAACCGCAGGATTGTTCCAGCACAGCAGAAAGCACTGTCCTTCGAGCGCTCCTTAATTAGGGAATCTCGTCAGAGGGATGGACTTGGTAAGAGAGCTATTTCTGAACAGCGGGAGCGAGTTTCCGTTGAACGTTCCAGAATAGATGATTCCCGTGGAAGAGAACTCGTATCAGCATTCAGTGAGCAACTGGATACTCGCCGCATTGCTTCAGATTCCCAAGAACGCTTATCTAGCAGACGTTCCAGGGCGGACGACCAACGACGTGTTATGGATCGTCGCGCTGCTGCAATGGAACGTCAGTCTACTTTAATCAGCGATCGACGCAATACGCGACGAGATGCTAGAGAACAGCTGGAACGAGTTTCGCTGGAACGCTCCAGGATAGAAGAATCGCGTACCTTCAACCGAAGATCTCTTCCACAGCAACGCGAGCGAGTATCACCGCTAAGCTCCAGGAAAGAGGAATCACGTCAAACAGAATCCAACAATGTGAGGAATGCTTCAGAGCGGCGAGAACGAGTATCTCGGGAACGTTCCAGGATGGACCTCAGTAGAGAAGCTACCGAACGTAGGGCTACGTCAGAGCAGCGCGAACGAGTTTCTTTGAAAGATTCCAGGATGGAAGAATCACGGTTCCTTACCCTAGATTCCCGCTCAGGAGAACGAGAGCGACTTAATACGAAAGATCATAGGACTGACCGCCGCGAGTCTAGGGATCGTAGGCAAGCCGTTCAAGGGCAAGAAACTGAACGCAGGGATGACCTGGATCGCCGCACGGTTCCAGTGATCTTCAGCGATGTTAGGAAAGATGATTTGTCTAAACGCTCCAGCATTCGCACCCCTATCCAGTCCCGCGTAAACGTCCCCATTCTGAACTGGAAATTCCTGGAGAAGTACTTTACTCTGGAACCCTTCGATCGCAGAGTTAACTCTGAGAAGACGGCTCGAAAACCAATGGAAAGTTTCTTCAGCAGCGAAGACGGGTGGTTCACGTCTGCCGCCGTGGGGGTGTTCTCGCTGTCAGCTCTCCTGTTCCAGCAACGGAACGCTAAACTTGAACTATAACGTTAACAAACACATGCATGTTTCTTCTTGTTCTATGTTGAACAGACAGTAAACTAATCGTTGTTAAACTTTAGCCCTAGTGTGTATTGTGCGTCGTGTATAATTGTCGTTTACTGGGCAAATACATGTAGCTGCATCAAAAAGTCCGTAGAAACAGTTTTATTCTGACACCGGCCAAATAAAGTTCGACCAATCCATATTGCATAGATATTGCATAGGTATTTATAACATAATATACATACCAGAATTAAAATTCACTTTAGGTAACGAGTAAAAGACATGTAAAGTAAGATAAGTATGCAAATTATAACTGTAAAGTTTTAAGAGTCTATATATGCGAAGTCTTTTAAGTATTGGAGCTCTTAAATTAATTTGATTCCAATGGACAAGGAGATTATTTCCCGTCTTTTGTTTAACATATCAATAGAAAACGAGTTTCAATCCCAATCACATACACGTGTATTGCCCAGCAAAGTTTATCCTTAACTTCTTAATATATTTAGTCTCTTCTGATTCGAGTGAGCCTAATTGATTGAAGTCGTGCGCTCTTTCTAAACTAAGATTTGGGGTCGTTTGCTCAGACTTCGTGCCCATCGTCAGATTCTGGAGAGATCCTTTTTCCAATGGTTTTAGGGGGGATTTCGTTTGAATGCTGTGAACCCTCACTGCTGTCTTCATCTTTCTCGTGGAAATGGTTCCATGGCTGGTCCTCGCCAGAAGCAAAGATGGAGTAGAACAGACACTCGAAAGCAAAAATACCGGCTGTGATGAAAAAGATGGTCTGCCAGGCACTCACAGTTTGCTGCAATAGTTCAATTCAATACATCATTATTATTTCAAGTATACAGAGGAGAAGCTATATCGATCGAATACATTGCCGTGAGTGATGTATCCGACGAAGATGGGTACCACGAAGCCAGGAACCGTCGCAAACGTGTTGGTTATGGCCATTAAAGTGCCTATAAAATGAATTCGGTAAATTATTTTCAGATGTTCGAGCATTGTGTTATCAGGTATTAAGATACCTGCATAGTGAGAGGCGATATCTATGTGGTTGGACAAGAATCCGCAGTACATTCCAGCGATAAACATAGTTCCGACGGTCATGAGTGCAACGGCACCAGCGCGATCACAGCCTACAAGGGCTACTCCAACCAATGAGGCGGCTGGAAGCAAAGATGCTGAAACACAAAACGTTGAACTGATTAAAATTTATTAACATAACTTTCGTGCAGGAATAGGTTTAGTCAACAACACAATGAAATGATGCAATTTAACAAGAGGCGCGTGAAATACGTTGGAAACTGATGAAGATATTCTTACCGACTCCGGTGGACACTTTCTTGACATTGGTGCTGCTAATCCACTTCTTGCTCTTCGCGAAATCTAAAGCATTACTCCATAGGATACTGAAGATCCACATGCACAAATAGGGTAAACAGGACAAGCCAGCGTTCTAGATGTCAATCAGCGTATCAGTATAGCAGAACACTTGAACAAGTTACTGAAGATGACGAGTATAACAAATACAACTTACCTCGCTGATGTTAAAACGCAGGACGTATTTCATATAAGTCGGTAGTTTGACGAGCAGCATGTACCAGCCAAAGTTGCTGCAAGTGTGCGCCACCAAGATAGCCCAGAAGGGACCGGAGGAGACCAGCGCTTTCCAGGGAATCGGCGGAGACTGTCAATAACAAGAGTAATATTCCAGTATATTTTTTTAACTACAGAGTTGAATGATAATCGATTGTTAACCAGTGAAATTATATCCCATAATTATTGCAGTTATGCGTAAGGACTATATCATACCTTATGGTGATGGTGACCGTGAGCACCGTGTCCGTGATGCAGGTGCTTGGGATCGTCGTCAGGCATTGCAGTTTCAAAGAGGTGCAGCTCCTCTGGGTGGATTCTCGGATGATCGTACGGGGTATCATACACCAAGAAGATCCACAGAACGCACCAGATGAGTGACAGACCTCCCTGGACGTAGAAAACGGATTCCCAGCCCAGCTTATCTGCCAAGATACCCGATAACGGTAGCGCTACCACGGTACCGATTGTCATACCTGCAAAATACGCATAACTATATCAATTTGCTGTTACCGTTTATTCATTGTTCTTACAAGATTGAAAGAATTGTATAAAAGATGAAAATTATAACATAAAATAATGATTCAAATAGTTAAATTAAGGTTAAGGGTATTAAATAATAAATGTAATAATGGTACCCGAAAATGCGAAAGAAGAGATTCGGTTTCGTTCCTGAGGCAGCGCCCAGTGAGAGAGCATCACGTGGATGGAAGGCATCGACACGCCCTATTTATGCAAATATGACTTGCATTAACTAAGTATTGAAAATGACAATGAACAAACTGGAATGTAAAACAGCAATTTCAGTTATCTCGATTAAGAAAAAAATTGACTTACAGCTCCGAGACCTTCGATGCAGCGAACCACGATGACACCGATGTGACCTCCATAGTTGGCTGACACTGGAGTCAGCAAAGTACAGACTGCGTTAACAAGCACTGCACCCCACATGACCCATTTGCCGGAGAACATCTCGGCCACTCGCCCACCTGGAATCTGAGTGACTATGTAACCCCAGAAATAGGAGCCCAGGATCAGTCCTTGCTGCACTTCATCCCACATGAAAGGACCTTCCTGTAAACATGAGCAAACAAGTAAGTGGTCTGATTAGTTTGTATAGCTACTGAACTTACAATGTTTGGGTAACGGTAAAATTTAATAACAAAGTCTAATTCCAAAATCTTATNTTTATTGAAAACATGGGAACATGCAGTTTTGATGGATCAACCTGGAGGTTATAGTTAACATGTTAACATACCTTTAACCCGTAGATTATGGCCAATCCGACAGAAATTAGGAAGGTGAATATGTACCGCGCAGGAAATAATGCTGTTTTAATAACATCAAAATTAAAGTTAACTTTTAAGACTACTCAGTTAAGAGTATAACTTACGGCCTGATCTCGCCATCTTCGCCTGCAAGTGAGTGTGGACGTGCTGGAGCTGCCGTGCTGGTGTCGATAAGGGATCAGTCAGTGATTATTTGACCGCTGTGAGAAAACAAGTATTTATATAGGTATGCGGTTGAACCTGAACGCACAGGGAATCGGTTCTGCCGCTTCAAAACTGGTTTTCTTTTCATATTGTGAATTCACCTCAGTATACAGGCTCAAGGTGTACAGATTTCGTATAGCAACTGGAATCGTTTTTTTTGTCCCGTCAAAACCAACACAACAAGCAACCTTGTTTACTTCCTTTCTAAGGAAGCTACTCACTGACAAAACGTGTCTAGATTATGTACCAGAGGCTTTATAATTAAATGAGAAAACATCATATTTGGGGTCTCCCAGTACACTAGGTGTATAGACAGATGGATGGATAGATAGGTAGATAGACAGATAGACATACAGATAGACAGAGAGATAGATAGATAGATAGATAGATAGATAGATAGACAGACAGACAG
>JAIQCU010002484.1:0-12259 GCA_022114935.1 Leptestheria dahalacensis
AGATACTGAAACAATCAAGATTCCATCTTGTTCTGGATTTCTCATTGTTAACACAACTGGTGCCAGAAAACACGTCTAGGCGGCGCTGTTAGTCAACTTCCTATTCGGGCAAACCTTTCGGCTTAACATTACTCTGTGATTTTACGACTTTCAAGTCTTAAAACTTGGATCCCTTATATCGATATAAAACAAGTTAACGGAAGTGTCACAATCCATACTGTGTTGAATGAGATCAGCTAGGCGGTTATTAGAAGTTACGTAATGCAAAAGACTTATAACTTTCAATTCAAATGAAGGGGGAATGTCTGAAAATGGCGTTCCTATGGCTACAATTTGTAAAAAAATAATGTCCGCATTTTCAAATTTAGCTAAAAATCCCGGGGTATTTGTTGCGCAATATTGGCCAGATGTCCTTTTATACTTGATCAAGGACAAGTGATTGCCGTAATCTAAAATACCGGCGTGCAGCTTGAAAACTTTCATTTGCAGATACCTTAAGGTTTTCCCTTAATGTTGGCTTTTAGCGACATTCGCCAGGGCTTTTAAACCTCTAAATATGGACTTGCTAATCCGGTGTGTTAACGAACTAGGATTCCTTGACATGAATCAACAACACTTTTCCTTTTCATGTTCGTGTCTATAATCCCTGTATTTTAAAAAGGAGGTTAATTAAGTCACCAAATAGCACTAACTACAATAGCTTGCAGTAGTTTAACAAGTCTGCAGATTCGTATGGATGTGTTGAACGTTAACGAACCCTAATTAAGCTGGAAATTAGCTGTTTGTGTAGAAATAACGGCCGGTTCTTCCCCTTTAAATGTTTTATTTGAACAAAACTGAAAAAACCAGTCGTCAGACTGAAATAGTTGCATGGCTCCTTATAAGTTTGGGAAATTCATCCCGAACAGGTTGAAAACAAAGGCAAACACGTCAATAAGCCAAAAAAACGTGTCCTCTATCCTAAATATTGAGATATTTGGAAGAGTTCACTGTCCTCTTAAAGCCAAATTATCAAAACAGATCATCAATTTGATAAAAACTTGAAGAACAGATATTTTTTTCAAATCTAGTTTTAACGGCCTCCCCCCTTGACGCCTGTGGAAGACTTATTTTTCCAACGGAATATCTGATGATACAGCGTTGCCAGATCGTTCTATGTACCAAGTATTACGCAGCAGGTTTGAAAATGTTGATATTAGTTAGTATTTAATCAGTTCATATTGATTAAATTATTGTGTTTTATGACATTCTAAACTAGAACCGAACGCTTCCTAAAATACGGCGTTGCCAGATTGCTTTATTTTACCATGCGGAAATTTTTTTAAGTTAACAATTAGTTTCAATCGTTTATTTATACTTTCAGTTGAAAGTAAGATGTTCAAATAGACTATTTAACAATTCGTTATTTAAATATTGAAAGTGTTACTTTTGTATTGTATAATAATTCAGTATTAAAATTAATACAGTTCTTAATGAGATGAAAGTCTTAGAAAACATTCGGGAAAATGCTGCATAATTATTTTTTTTATGTCGTGATCTTCGTCCTGATTTTTGACAACGACTTCCTGCTCGGTAACTTGTAACAATTCGGCGATTTTCTCTGGATCTGGATTCTTCTCGATTTTTTAACGTCTCCTATTTTTTCCCCAAATAATTAATTAATGTAAAAAAAAAACTTGGATATCACGTTTCGGAAACGACGTACATTTCTCTCTCATCATTTTGCTGGCATTTCAATCTACCAGGTGAAAAAAACATTGTCGATCTGTGAAAACAATGGGTGGTTCGCGACCGTTGATACTTTTGGCGCGAAATTTGAATTTCGCGCCAAAAAAACGTTCCGTGATTTGCATCACTTTTACTGACTTTGGATATTCTGATGTTGTAGCGTCTCTAATGGGAATCTTATTTCAAGATTCTTAGCCAAAGTTAAGAATCACGGACAGTTGCGAGTCCCCCTCGTGTTTTAGAAACCTTGAAATATGACTGTGACACGATGGAATAACGAGTTTTCGAACCAGCTACCGGATTGCTCTGCATTTTTTTTATTTTAAAATATAAAATCGTTACTTACCAACAAAAAGGGGAGAAAAGGACACACACAGACACACGGAGGTTGAAACGGACAGCCACACCTCCTTGAAACAACGGTCATCTCGGCTATAAATTTGAATGCGAGTCCGCTGTGAAAACAAACTCATTCGTCGCCAAACTATTGCGAGTCGTTCATCATGCTGTCCCAGGTCTTGACTTCGACCCTACGCAAGCTGGTAAGTAAAAGTAGCGATAGCAGTGCCGCCTAGGGGCCGGTTTATGTAAGCTGTTCTCAGGCCAAGCGACGCCATGTTTAGACCGTAGTTTGAGCATCTCACTTGTTTACTAATACTGATGTTTTTCTTTGCAAGTAAAGCAACTTAGCTTTGATGTGAATTAAGCTAATTAAAGTACCCAAGTCCTGACTTCGACCCTTGTTGAAAATTTGAGTTTCTTACGTGTGTACCTATACTGGCGCCAGCCTATTACAAGTAGATCCATTTAGATTTGATACGTATTAAAGTTAATTAACATTAAACTGGGTTTTAAATACAGGTTTTCCTGCTGATCGCCGTATTCGCAGTCGTGTACAGCATGCCCCGTCGCGTTCGCCGCCAGTTGCTTAAAGTTTCCAAGAAACTGGGCCAGATCTACCAGATCGGAAACAGATACTATGTCCAGGATCCGCATACTGGCTACTGGACCGATTTGACTGACAGCGAATACTATACTGATTACTTTGATGATTAAAAATCCTTCTCTTACAAAGTAAAAATCACTTGAACTTTTCAGCAGTTTTTAACCCTAAACTTAAAAAAGTCCTTCTCTTTCAATTAAAAAATGATCTTCTTTAACTTGACATAACTTTGTTGCAAGACAACAAAGCGCCTTTCAGAAGTATGTCGTTGCTATACCATACATCTCCTTCGTTGTAAACCAATTTTTTGTATTTTCTTCGAAATAAACTTTCGTTGGACGAGCTTTTCATTGTATTGGGGTTATAACATGAATAATGAGGCACGTAATGAGTCTGTGGATGGTTTGAACTTTGAAACAGAGAAACAGGACTGGCGGGTTCTTCGAATGTTGGAAAAGGTTAAATGTGACGATTTCACGTTCAGTGAAAATGTATTGGTTTTTATACTTGTAGTTTAAAGTTTATTATCAATTTATGTTAATTAAAATTTTACGTCATTATGGTAATTAATACATGTCCTGAAAAAGTCTGCTGGCTTTTAAAAATAAAGGGAATATATAGCTTGCTTTTGGCCGCTAGATGGCGTTTGCTATGTTTACCTTTTACTCGATTTTCTTCGGATTATCGAATTCTTGCTGTGTTATCAATCAAGAGTATTTTTTAAGTACAGAAAAGGAATCTGTATTTGATTAGCTTCAGCCGCCGTAAAAGATGTTGAGGCTGCAAAACTCTTCAAACTTTCTTAAGAAGGGGTCCTGCGTTCTTCGAGCGGGGAAGCTTTTCGAAGAGACCATCTTGCCTGGAACCTCACGGTTTAGCATTGAATTTAATTTGTAATGTTAGTTCTTGTGTTAACCGCGAGAAATTTAAGTAGGTTATACTCTTCAAAAACCCTGAATGATGATTTCCTGCACAAGAGCAAGGTTCCGACCATGCATTTCCAACCCTCGCTGCCGCGTCTCCCCATCCCTCCGCTTGAGAAGACCTGCCAGCGGTACGTAAATGCCCTGACCCCGCTACTGGACAACAAAGGCTTGGCCAACTCGCAGAAGATCATCAATGATTTCCAGTCGGGAATCGGCAAAGGTAAGACAATCTTCATAAGATTGCTATTGTTGTTAAAATTTTAACATCGGTTTAAACCGATCTCCAAATTGCAGAACTTGACGCCGAGCTCCGAGCCCACGACAAAGCCAATAAACACACGAGCTACATCACGGAACCGTGGTTTGACATGTACCTGCGTGACCGCCAGCCGATCGTCTTGAACTACAACCCTTTTATTGGCTTCATTGACGATCCCCGTCCCGAGTACAATGACCAGACTGTCCGTGCGACGAACTTCCTTGTATCTTCACTACGGTACGACTCTGCATTCAGATATTCAATGTCAACTGATACCTGTAACGTTCCGATTTGCTTCTAGGTTCATGAAGACATTGAGAGCCGAGATACTGGAACCCGAAGTCTACCACTTGAATCCTGAAAAGAGCGATACTGACTCCTTTAGGACAGTCATGCGTCTTTTACCGTCCTCTGTCTCGTGGTATGGGGCATATCTTTACAAGGTAATCCCCGGTAAACTCGAGGTTTTCGGCACGTCTAAGTCAATTCCCATTTCAGGCTTTCCCGCTCGACATGTCGCAGTACTCGAGCCTCTTCAACAGCACCAGAATCCCACAAGTCGGGAAGGATCGACTGGTGCGAGACGAGTCGGCGAGACACATACTCGTGATGAGAAAGGGGCATTTCTATGTCTTTGATGCTTTGGATAAAGATGGTACTATATATCTACTTACTGTGTTCGCATCTTTTCATTGATTGTTTGAAAGGAAACATCCTGAGCCCGGGTGATATACACGCCTGCATGTCGTACATCAATCGGGATCCCGTGGCCCCCGCCTCACACCCGCTGGGTTACCTCACTGCCGAGAACCGCGACACGTGGGCCAAGGTTCGGGACGTTCTCCTCCAGCAGGGTAATGGGGAGCAACTCAAGGCGATCGACTCGGCGCTCTTCAACCTGGTGTTCGACGACGTCCACTCGGAGGAGAAACCCGAGAAACTGGTTAAGACGTTCCTGCACGGGGATGGCGCTAATCGGTAATTATTCAATCCTCAATTATACTTGTTATAAAACGGTTGAGTACTTTTTATGAATTAACTATTATTTTACCCTATTTTATAATTTTACAGTTTATTTTTTTACAAGGTTGTTCGGTATCACGATATCTTGATATCGATACAATCGATACATTATTTCGGCAAGGAAATCTAATATTGATTTCGTTTCCTTATCGATCCGGTGACGGTTCGATATATCGATGTCAAAAAAGCATCGGTATGTCGAACTTTTGATATCGATATATCGAACATCACTGATTTGTTTTGGAAATTCTTAAACAGTTTTTGTATTGAATTGGACAGGTGGTTTGACAAATCCTTTTCACTGATTCTGACGGCCGATGGTAAAGCCGCGGTTAATTTCGAGCACTCCTGGGGTGACGGCGTGGCCGTGATGCGCTTTTTCAACGAGGTTTACAAAGACTCGACGGCCAAGCCGCGCATTCAGCCGCACGAGAAATACTCGGCGCAAATTGATCCCTCGGCGTGCGTCAAACGGCTACGTAATGCATTCGTCTGTCAATACCCTAATAGCCAAACCTCAAAACATTATCTTTAGTCAATTAAAGTTAATTGCCTAGCAATTTATTGGTTCCTGTTATACTTGTTACATTTACTTATCTTGTTAGCGAATATTTTAACTTTAATCAACTTATTTCATTCAATTTCTAATGTTTATTGGAACTCATAATTAACTTGATGCATGCAGTATGTTGAAAATTGATTATTATTAATTACATTATTGTAGAATTCAATTTGAATGAGGAGCTGAAATCGGCCATCGACAAGGCACGGCAGAATTTCGACGAGCTGGTGTCCCCGCTGGATGTCAACGTGTTCCAGTACGACGGACTGGGCAAGAACCTCTGCAAGAAGTACAAAGTCAGCCCTGACGCCGTTATGCAATTGGGATTCCAGGTAACTGATAATCAGGTCTACGTTTCACCAGTAGGGTTAAAGTTAATTAGTATTGACGAAAGCTGATTACCTTAATTAAATATTTATTACGACATGATAGATGGATATATGTTAAGTAGACAGTTAGGTGGATGGATAGATGGATGGATGGATGGATAGATAGATAGTTAGATAGTTTGATAGGTAGGATAGATAGATAGATAGGTAGATAGATGGTTAGATAGATAGATAGAAAGATGGATGGATAGATGGATAGATAGATGGATAGATAGATGGATAGATGGATAGATAGATAGATAGGTAGATAGACAGATCGATAGATGGATAGATAGACAGATTGATATGCAGATAGATAGACAGATAGACAGCAGTATAGATGAATAGATAGGTAGGAAAGATAGATAGATAGATAGATAGATAGATAGATAGATAGATAGATAGATAGATAGATAGATAGATAGATAGATAGATGGGTAGGTGTGATTGGTAGGTAGATAAAGAAAGAGATAGATAAATTATGAAGTAGATAGACGAAACATATAGACAGATGAATAGTTAAAAAGACCAATAAATAGGTAGATCGATAGCTAGATAGATAGATAGTTGCTAAATTATAACGAGCTTGGCAGCGATACCGTTAATTTTACTGTAATATTAGTACTAGTAGGACGCAATCCTAAAATCACAATAATATTCAAAAATACACTTGCTATTGAACTGTCCTCGACATGTCATTGCCATGTCAATGAATACACAGACTCCCTTTCCTTTCGATACAGAAAAGAAGCTACTGGGTTTAAACTCAATCCACTCCTTTGTTAGAGTTACTTACAATTGCAAGGTAGCACGTCACTGAAGATCCCCCGCTGTGTGAACTGAATACTCCGTTGTTAACAACATTTCTTTTTTTATAATACAAAACACAATTCCCCTTTTGTACTTTTGTATATATGCTTCATTCTTTGATTCTTTTGGCTGGATTCCCGCAGGTGGCTTTTCACCGGCAATACGGACATACGTGTGCCACGTACGAGTCGTGCAGTACATCGGCTTTCAAGCATGGTCGCACCGAGACCATACGACCCTGCACTGTCCATACAAAGGTAGTATAACAAGCTGGAGGGCTGCTTGTATTCAAAGAAAAGACGCTTTATCCTATTCTTCTTTGTGTGCGTTTTTTAACAAATGGCTATGGATTCTCAAAACTCTAATTCTCATCTCAAAGTAGATGATTAAATTTGATTGCGGTTAAGTTAAGTTATGTCTTTAATGTATGTGCAGGCTTTCGCTGAGGCCGTCAATTCGACAAACAGCGGTAAAAGCCCCGCTGAACTGAAGGACCTAATCAACAAGTGTTCCTCCTATCACGGACAATTGACCAAGGAAGCTGCCATGGGTAAAATTGCCTTTACCTGAAAGTTTACTTAATTGTGTGTTACGATATTATGGATTACGATATGATAGCTAGTTAGATAGTTCTATATGGATAGACAGATAGGTAGATAGGTGGAAAAGATAGACAGATAGATAGATCGCCAAATGGTTAGAATGATAGGTAGGTGGAGATAGATAGGTGGGTAGATAGATGTATAAGATAGACAGATATGTAAATAGATAGATAGCTAAGTGGTTAGAACGATAGGTAGGTAGATAGATAGGTAGATAGATAGATGGATAGGTAGATAGTTAGAGAAATAAAAAGATAGAGAGATATATAGGTAGACGATAGATAGTTAAAGCGACAGATAGTTGGACAGCTAAGTAGATAGAAAGAGAAGTATGTAGGCTAGGCATGTAAGTGGGTAGTAATATAGATAGATAGAAAGATCAGTAGTAGATTGATAGGTAGATAGAGACAGATAGTTAGATATAGCTATGGAAAGATGGGTAGGCAGGTAGATGGATAGATATATAGGCAAGTAGAAAGAGAGGGACACGGGTAGAGAGTTAGACATAGATCTAGATAGATGACAAATACTTCAAAAAATACTTTAGTGATATAATTTCAGTGTAATTAACCTGAAATTTAAATTTAAATATAATGTGAATAGGAGAGGGATTTGATCGTCATTTGTTCGGTCTGAGAATGATGGCCCAGAAGCGACCCTCGCAGCAGTTACCGTCCCTTTACACCGATCCCGCCTATTCGATGATCAACCACAACATCCTGTCGACGTCGACGCTCAGCAGTCCCGCCGTGCTGCTCGGGGGATTCGCACCGGTCGTTAGCGACGGATTCGGTATGGGTTACGCCATCCTGGACGAACGACTTGGAGCCGTTGTTACCACGTACAATCCGCACCGTAACGGCGGGGATATGGTCACCTGTCTCGATTCCGCCTACCGGGATATCAAGAAAGTGCTGCAGTCGTGAACAATGTACTTGAACTGTAGGAAGTATAAAGCATGTGACGATATGAATGGTTAAATATCAATCAATGCAATTTTTAAAATGGCTTAAAGTAATGATTAATAAACAGTTGGGGACATGTTTGAATTGCAGGAGTTTAAGAAGTTAGAAATAACTGCTGGGTAATGTACCGATGGTATGAAATGATCAGTAGATACCGTGTGACAATTTTAGTCGCTCAGATTGGGCATTAGATGGCGTGCTTGACAGTGACATCTATCGTGGCGTCTTGAAATGAATGAATGCATTGGTTCTTCCCGTGCTACGAATCTCGGTCTTCTGATATACTGGCTGATGGCTGATCTTTAACTGTAATCAGCTCAATGTATCAATTTAGCCTCTGTAACACATTCCCTGTATCTTCTGTAATTGATAATAATATTGGGTCCGGTTTACAGCAAACGGTGTACGATTTAGATAGCAGTCTTAAAATAGTTGAATATACTAAGTTACTATTGGTTAGTAAACGGTAAATCTACTCAATGAATATGGATCACTGGTATTCTGGCTCTAAATATTTCGTACTACAATTGTAAAACGCATATTATGCAACAATGCCATAAATTTAACAAGTTTCCTTATAGAAGTTGTACGTGTTTTGAGCCATCCATTGCACGTGTATTTGACCTAACTGTACAATGCTAGCACTTATACAATGTCAATGATGACCTAGCAGCTGAGTGACAATGTACAGGGCTTGTGACGTCAAGTCACGTGACTCTCCATACGGCTTTTTAGGTTTTTATACAGAAAACGTTGACTGTTACAGGTGATTTCCGTTTCACGCCATTAACTTGTAGCTGAATCGAAGTTGATTTCAGTTTACTGAATGCAAAATAACGACGGAGGTAACCCCCATTTCCGCAGGGAAAGAATGCGATCAGCTGACGGCCATACCGTCAAGATGGCGGACACTTAAGAAAGCACAAGTTCTATGGGTTTAAGAAAGGTTAGCTCGCATTAACATAACATCGGTCCTCGTTACTTTCCTTTTGACCATTCATTGAGTTTGTGTTTCACCTTTTCCATGGTCGCGTACTGCTGGTACCGGTTCTCGTACGCTCTTAGTTCACCGACGAAGAAGGAGAAAATCTCGGGTGTCGATTTAACGAGTAACTCGCAGATGCCCAGACAGTGCTTCAGCAAATCTGGATCGTCCCACGGAGGCGGACAGTGCTTCATGTATTGAAAAGCGCACGTCTTAATCGCGTAGGATGACGGGTGCACTTTAGTCGGAAACTCGCTATTGGGTTGCCAATTCTCCAGAGCCACCAGGAGTTTCAGAAGACGTAAGCAGCGCTGCACTACCACTCCTCCGTTAAGAATTGAATCTCGTTCTAGACACGGGTACGACCTCTTCCAAACAGCGTTACCACTGCGTCTGTCAGGCACCAAATAGACGGCGCTGCCACGTGTTTTATCTATCAAGGAGCACCACTTGGGGAGATCGTCACGCAGGTTATCCTCGGAGCGGACGCCCAGGGTGATATCGACGGACACTGGGAAAGGTTCGTCTGCTATGCACGCGTTCAGTATCAAATCTAGAGTTACGCACGTTTCACCGTACGTTGAATCGACGAGTAAGAGACCTTTTGGTGAAGCAAAGTACTCGGCTTTTCGCAGCAGCTCCGTAAAATAGTAAAGCATCTTGAAGGAGGAAATTTGTTTCTTCCTTGCATTCAAATAGAAAGCTTCAACTGAGTGGTTTCCAGTATAGCTGATGGATTGTCCGTTGTCCTGTCGAAAATGCTTCAAGTCCAGGAGGTAGTCATACTCGTCCAGCAGTAGGAGCTTGGTTCTCTCACGGGAACTTCCGTAAGGGACCAATGTGCCTTCAAAACGAGGATCTAACCTGACTGCTTGTGCAATCAAACTGTCGATGTACTCCTGAACGGCTGCCATCACCTTCACCGAGTTCTCGCTCTGTGTCAGGTCTGACGTGACGTATTCTGCAAGGGAACCAAAGGTTACGTTTGACCTGAGGTTCTTAAGTCCTTGTAAGATGGTTTCTGGTAACTTCTTATGCGGTCTTTCATGACCATTGGTCCAGTCACCTCTGTAATTCAACGGGATTTCCTTTTCGAGCTCTTCCCTTGAAAACGTGTCGATACCTGGGAGATTGGTTATGGGTTTAAGACTCAATATTTCAATCAGCACTACGCATGTTTCTACATCCACGTGGTTCCTGCAGCAGGAGCACAGTGGAATCGAGCTGCCACGATGCACTTCCTGCAGAAAACTAGCTGCTGTACCTCCAGAAGCGTTCTGGTAAAGGCTGTCTGCGCGGTGTGCTATCTGCCTCACTGATTTCCAGCATCCAGACCGAGCGAGATGATACACAAGCGTATTAAATTCAGTCGCTGCGTGGCTATTCGACGAAGTGCTCTGGCACAGGTAGTTTACCAGGTCCGAAACACACTTGTCCATAGAGTTCCTCTTGCTAATTAGAACTGGTAGACTATCTTCTTCTCCCTGTAAACACATCATGAATATAAGTACAATTCTTAACAGATATCGAATACTGCGCGGCAAAAGTTTATCAACAGTAAAACCAGGTACCTTCATTCTTAGGTTCATCCCTTTCGAAGCAAAGAACTCGAGAAGATCCTTAAGATCAGAGCCCAAATAGTAACTGCAAAGGATGTGCAAATAATTGCGGTTTTCTGCATTCTGTGTTCAAGATTTGCTATTTTGCTAGGTGCATTTTTTTCTTCATTACGAATTATTGTTGTCACCTTTGCGTTGAGATCGATACCCTTTGATATCAAATGCTCGGCGATAACCTTGAAATCAGGCCCTAAGTAATATCTGCAAAAAAAGAGCAGACAATTCCAACCTTCTGCTTCCTGTGGAAAATCCGTTGATTAGTTTCATTTTTGTCTGTAGATTAGATGGACGGATGGATGGATGGATCGATGGATCGATAGACAGATAGATAGATAGTTACGTAGATAGTTAGACAGATAGATAGATGAATTGAAAGTAGATACAAAGATAGATAGATAGATAGATAGATAGTTACGTAGATAGTTAGACAGATAGATAGATGAATCGAAAGTAGATACAAATAAGGTAGATAGATAGAAACGGTGTTTACATTATTTAGCCATTTTACAGCTATTTTAGCCATACCGCTGCGTTTATGTCGATATCCTTCGAAGTTAACAACTTGACGATGTCCTCCATATCAGGGCCTGAGTAGTATCTACAAAGATGGATCAGACAGTTCGAACCACCTCTATCCTGTTGGGAGAAACCGCTTTTTAATTTTTAAGTTAAATTATATGAACTTGCTAACTACGAACTAATTATTTTAACTTACATTAACCGCTCATATTACTTTGATTTGAAATTTGGGTCGTTTTACCGTGGTTTTGATGTCGATTTCTTCTGACACCAGGAACTCCACCAGGTCCTTTAAATCGGGACCTGAGTGATGCCCACAGAGCAGCATCAGGCAATTCCAACCATCTCGATTCTGTTTCAAATAAGGCGCTGATTTAACCTCTGTATTGAACATAGTTTCGTCTAGAACCTTGGCGTTGATGTCAATCCCTTTAGAAACCAGCAGCTGGACAAGATCCTTCAAGTCAGGGCCCGAGTAATGTCGACAGAGGAACAGCAGACTATTCCAACCCTCCATATTCTATCAAGTTAACCGGTGATCTAATTAAGATCATCTTCGTCAAGTGCAAAATTAGTCAGTTTACCCTAACGTTAACGTCAGTTTTATTCGACAGCAGCAGCTCGACGAGATACTTCAAATCAGGACCCCAGTAGTATCGACAGAGGAAGAGCAAAGCATTCCAGCCAAGTTGATCCTATTCACAACTCATGGTTTTGTTGATTACCTTCAACTTAAGTCGGTAATTCAATTAAAACTTACCGTAGCACTAATGTCAACTCCTTTCGAAACCAGAAGCTCAACAATGATCTTTAAATCAGGTCCCGAGTAGAACCTACAGAGCACGTGCAGGCAATTCCAGCCATACTTAATCTGTTGAAGATTCTTTTAAGAGTCATCCGATTCACGTGCAAGTAACATGTTGATACCCTGGCGTTGATGTGGACCTTAT
>JAIQCU010002485.1:0-10517 GCA_022114935.1 Leptestheria dahalacensis
CAACTATCGATTCCGAACCATTATTTGGGCAATGAAAATACTAGTATTTCAAGGAAAGATACTATAGTTTTATAGTCACTTTTACTGTTCTTAGTCATTCAACATATTAAGTGAAATCGTGAACGATTACAACAACTGAAAGTTTCACGACAAATGAAGTAGGAACCACGCAACAGCTACTTCTGCTGACAAACTATAACGGCCTCGAGGTTCCATTAAGGGATGTACCGTGGTAACAAAAGATCGTCAAAATCATTGGCTTTCAAGGTTTTCTTAATTTCACTCTATCCTTGATATAAAAAAATAATAATGAATCAAAAGTAACTTGCAGCAAGGTTATTGGTAGAAACTAATTTTTCAGTTTTACACTTAAGAATGGCTAATTCTAATTCTACCCTGATACTCCATGTACAATTAAAATTACATTATATAATTTACTAACCTATACATTTATATCGTGTATAGAAAAGGTTGTGAATAAAAGCTGGCCATGATGGCTATACTTTGGCTGTTAATTCCAACAAAAGGTATGGTGTATATGACGATGCACACATTCTGTGTATTTGCACTTCCCATATTTCATGTCGATACTAATTTACCGAAAGATAATAGTCGACGGCAACGGCAGCTAGTAATTTATCTCCTACCTATTAATACGATCACCCTTGCTGTTTATGTATCTTTATCATTTGACAGATGACCTGAGTACTATAACCATGACTAAACTTCATAATTACACATCAAATTAAAATAATAAAACATTAAACGTTAAAATTAGATCAATTTTAAGTTTTTATGTTTATAATTAAATAAAATTGCTTTAAATTCTGACTATTTAATTGGATTAAGTGCCATATTAAGTCTTGACAGTTTGTATACACTATCGAAAGGTACTGTTTATCATCAACCCGCATCATTTGTTATGGTAGGCGGGAAAAGGGAAAACCAAGTAAGCACATCTTCTAAAGCAGCCATCACACAGGGCAATAAGCGATCAAAATAAGTTTCAGAAAACCTGCAGAAATATGACTTCCACCATCCGAAACCAGGTTCTGTCGGCTTTCAGGTTAAGCGGTTTCACTTTGAAAGCGTAAGTTTTGGCTAATACAGAGGCATACGTTATTATGGTACCAGTGGTATTTAGAAGTGAATCTAATAACTTTCCATTTAGTGAGGCTACCAAGTACACAGTCGAGCTGCTAACCCCAATAGACGAAGATGAAAGAGCCGAGTGGCTTGAAAAACTTGTTGATATGATTCAGAAGCAAGGTTTACCTACATCGGCCGTTGAGAAGTCACATGTTGAGGCTGCAGCCAAAGTATGACGTTTTCACCGTTTGTTGGTTTCTTCTTAAATACACTCGCTGGTTTACTGTTATTACAGGAGTGTTGCCGGAATGACTCGGATGAAGCGGCTTCTCTGTTGAATTTGATTGGGGCGTTTGATTTCCCGCGTTTCAGCTACGTTCCCGACCGCAAAAAACTGGTCATAGCAGACAGACTCGGCACGGCTTCGGGCGGCTTCTTCGGCGGCGCTCTCGAGAAAGCTGAAATGTACAGGCACAGATACGCTCTCCTGTTTCAACGTACTTCGAGACACTCTTTATTCACACCAACCGTGTCGGGAACCGAGGGTAACAGCGGCAATCAGAAGTATCAGCTGCGTCCCATAGAGTTCCTCTTGGGTACGACAAGCAAGCTCTCGGGACTCGTGGTACTCGGGATGCTGACGCAACTTAAGGAAGGCCAAATTTTTCTAGAGGACCCCACGGGTTCCGTGAAAATCGAGTTGGGAAAAGACACGGTATTAATTATTTTTGCCACGTTTTCCCGCTTCCGGATACTTTCATCACTCGTTTTTTCTTAGGTATATCACGAGGGTATCTTCACGGAAACGTCCTTTGTACTGTGTCAGGGAACCTACGAGGACGGAACCTACAGAATCGAACACCTGGGTATGCCTCCTCCTGAGCCGTCAAAAATTACCCGGTAATGACTATCATTTGTTCGAAGCGAAACAGAATAATGTAACTCGTTTACGCAGGGCGTACTTTGGTAATACCAACTTCTTCGGGGGCCCCAGCCCAACAAGTGTCAAAAACTCGGTGAAGCTCAAGGAGCTCGAGGAACAGAATCCAGATGCCATGATGGTTTTCCTTTCCGACGTTTGGTTAGATCAAATACAGGTAAATCTAATCAGTACTACCATTTCATACTTAAGGTGTTCTTCCTATGAAAACTATTGAAGCAGAAATTACTTTGTATGAAGTTCGTAACTAGTCGGTCATGATTAAAGGTTCTGGAGAAACTGCGAATCTTGTTTGCCGGTTACGCCGACCTGCCTCCACTGTGTTTCGTGTTTCTTGGCAACTTCACCTCGTCGTCACAAGGCACGGTCCAAGCTGCAGCTCTTCGGAAACATTTCAAGGCACTGGCTGACCTCATCTGCGACTTCCCGTCCCTCGTCGGGGAGTCCAAATTTATCTTCGTGCCGGGGCCTGGTGATCCTGGCTTCGCAAACATCTTGCCACGGTATATTAACCATTAGAACAGTCAAATTATATAACAGTTATATCGTTTTTCTATAGACCAGCATTTCCACGATCCGTAACGGAGGAGCTGCTGTCTCGCGTCCCGTCGGCTGAATTCACGACCAACCCTTGCCGGATACAGTACGCGACGCGGGAGGTCGTCATTCTCAGAGAGGATGTCGTCACCAAATTGTGCCGCAACGCAGTTCATTTACCTGCTTCTCGAGATATACCAAATCACGTATGTTTTTATCCACTCTTGTTGGTATATCTATGTAACTTGTTTAACTTAATCTAAATCAGGTTGCACGAACCCTGACAGCTCAGGGTCATTTATGTCCACTGACCAGTGAAATCTGCCCTGTTTACTGGAGCTGGGACCATACCCTTTCACTATACCCTCTACCGGACCTGATCGTAGTCGCTGACCGTTTTGACTCGTTCACCGCATCTCACTTGAACTGTACCGTCATGAATCCAGTAAGTACAGTTTGTTGGCGCATGTAAAGAAGAAGGGCATTGCATAAGATGAAGGCTTCAAGGTTGATTGCTTGTATCTAATGAAGTTGTATCTATACAACAACGAAATTTTACTCAAAGTATATTTTATGTAGTAAAATCTAACTGAATTTTCAGAGGGTTCGAACGAATGGCTTTGTTGATACTAAATGTCATAAGTTTAGAGCGGCGCTGTGGTAAATTATACATTCCGATTATTGCGACAACCACAGTCGGAATAAACCGGTGTATGTCAACATAGAATCCTGAATCTCGGTTGCTAAATAGTCTTGTTTGCTTTCCACCAGGGCCCATTCTCGCGAAACAGTTTCAACTTCAAGGTGTATCTCCCGTGCAGCAACCGCGTCGAGGACAGTGAAATCGGAGGCGACTGACCCACAATACCGTTTGTCAAAACTGGATTTATTTATGTTCAAATATGCATATTCCCAGAGTAACACTGTACACAATAAGAGATTTCGTTCACATGTTTTTCCCCTTCAAATTTCTTTTATATGCTAACTATACCGAGTTTTTGGGAGGAAAAAAGAGACAAAACGTAAAAATTCAAAGGCCTTCTTTGTACACGAGCAAGCAAACAAGCCAAGAGAAAACTTAGATGGACGATGACTAACTAGTCTTTTAAATCGATATATCACGAACCACAAAAGATGGGGGGAAAGGGGGAGGAAACAACCATTGGACAGACAAAGCGCCACCCGTAAAAAAATCCGCGAATCTAACCAGACGCGAGTGAAATGTAAATAAAAAAAAGACGTGAAAGAATGCGGAAGACACAACAAGTCAACACGCCAACTTTGCAGCAGCGGAAACGAGAAAGAGATGTAGGTAAATATTTCTATTTTGTACAGAAAAAAGGAAAGATGACCAGCATTTGTTCTCCAGTTCGCCTCTCGGCCGCTCATTTCTTGGGCTCGTCGGGTGTAGTCTTTTTGGCTGCAATCGTTAAAAAAATGGATGTTATAGCACGATACTTAAGGATCATAAAAAAAAAACAGTATTACATTCTCTTTGGTGACGCAGTCTGGCATCCTCTCGCTCTTTGGCGTCAAAGTACCAAAGGGTGATGGCATAACGAGTGCGGTACGCCGGCTGCACCTCGTGCGGGTTGCGACGATCCGACCAGAAAAAGAGCATTCTGTCAAAGACAGGTTCGATGTCGGCTACCTGGTTGGTCCAGCCCTCCGGAAATATCCGCAGCAAACCACCGTCAGTCTATTTATCATTCCAAAATTATCATCAGAATTCCCTTTAACTTTTAAGGAATAAGCCATTTATATATCTGATTGCATACTTTGACATCCCAGTCTTTGTTGAGGTAGTATATGGATGTTATGCAGCGGCCATCACGGTTCGGATTGTCCACGTGCTTGACATAGTGCGTTCCGTGGCCTGGGTAGCACGCGACCATTGCCTACAGAGGAATAACGACAAGACATTAACATTTGGTTTAATATAAGATAAGCCTTGATATTAGAACAAGAATTCGTGAACTCGTCGCCAGAGGGCTATTGAAACTGAATGCAAGGATGAAACCAGAGGTCAGTCAATTTTTAGAACGAGCTGCCTACCAGCTGCTAGTAAAGGCCTTTTACAAATAGTCAATATTGATGGAAGTTCATCTACGTGATCTCAGTATCTATCTTTTCAACGTGCTTCGAACAAGAGGGGTAAATAGTATGAAACGTAACAAGTTGTACAAATAAATAATTGTGAGTTATTGATTACACAGAAGAGATGTTCGGTATGCAAAAAAATACACAAAGCAATTCCTGGTATTCTACGGGAAAACAAAAAATTGACAGTAGTTTTGAGCGAGCGCCGCCAGATGGCGTTTCAAATATTTACGTTCAGAAAACTACACGTGCAGAAGAACGTGACTTGTTTTTTCCATAATTTTTACCTTGGTCCTTCCGCTAATGTCGTACTGGGAGAGTTTACCCAGCTTCATGCGCTTGGCGTGCATCACAACAGAATCGACCATGGAAATTAGGAAGGAGATGGCCGCGGTGCCGGCTTCCGTCCCATCGACCCACGTTATCTTGTCGCCACGGATGTTCCGCGACGTCTTGACTTTGGTGCTAACCACCTCGCCCTCCTGGAACACTCCCGAGTCGTACATGGATTCGACCGTCTTCACGAGTATCTCTCCCCGCTCCTTGCCGAGGAAATTGTCGACGACACAGATGCCATACTTGTCCAAGTCATTGACGACAAACTGGCAGACCTGCAGTATCCACTCGGCCGTGTGTCGTTTCATCGGGTCTTCGCAGGTTTTCTCCAGCAGGGAATTATGTTTGAAAGGCTGCTGGTATTCACCACTGAGATCTCCCAAGACACTGGTGTTTTTAGTAATGTGCTGTTGCAATACAGAACCCACGGACAACGGGGAACGGGGCGATGCACTGTTCAACGAGGGCATCGTTTCATCTGGAGACCGGTAAGAAACGGCCGAAGTATCCGCTCCGAGACTTAATGTTGCCAAACTGAGAGTGGTCTCGTGCGTCTTGAAACAGTTGTTGACTGGAGGAGACTCGTCGCGCGACTGACAGATGCCTCGGACGTCCGGCGGCGTTACTACCTGGCCGGCGATGTGACAGGCGGCCGTATCACCACCTCCACCGACTGGGTGGTTGGGCGCAATTGAAACTGAGTTAAAAATGCACGACGTTTTATGATATCTCCAATGGTTCTTCTGATGTTCTTTGGAACAGTACAGAACAGCCCTACACTGGCCGCAGCGGAATAGCTGATCGCGCTTTCCACAAATTACACAAGCGTCCTCGCTGTTCATTTGGTCACGTAGGCCACCAACTTACTTGCGCGTTGCCTGCAATGCTCCAATCGCCCTTCTCTGCCGCTGCTACCACCTTTTTACCTTGGCTTGTCTTCTCCTATAGCCCCGACGAAATGTTCCCTAAACACACTGTGCCCCGACCGCCTTGGTTACATAAAACCGATTTTTCCTCTCCTCTATGGCTCTTTTTTTCCTATTTCATCCCGGCACTGCAAGCTAGAGAAATTCTCATTTGACTGTACGGGTCGCAAACGGCAACGTTGATACACGTTTCATTCTTTAAGTAGAATCATATGGAAGGTTCTGTACATTGTTAAGTAGGCCGAGAAAGTCTCGTGAAAACTCGGCGCTGACCTTTAAGTTTGGCTTGAGCCCGCCTTGCAGAATGTATTTGGCGAATTTGGCTACGTGACATGCTGCAGGACTCTGGGATGCGCCGAGGGCAAGGCGCTCGCCAACTGCGTTTAAACCACCCACCACCCACGGACGTTTACCTCAACGTGCATTAGTTTTAATTCCCGGGGAAATTCAGTTCTGCACGTACACCCCCGGTGCTTAGTTCCTCTCCGGCCTTTTACCGTTCCTTTTCTAGCTCATTTCGGGTGGAAAACAAGCCGAAACGCCCTTTCAAGCCAGGCAAATTCAGTCACGTACACACATGGAGAATGTATGGAGTTTCCACCGTTGCCTTTCCAGATTGTTCCTTACGTAACCACCCCCGTCCATTTGCTCATAATACGCAGCGAGGAGTGCAATTTCATCGCCAATATGAAGCCATGTTTTTTATAAAAAAATAAATATCACAAAAAATCGATTTTCTCCGCTGATTTATACAGACTATGACGTCATTCGTCACACACGCTTTTTTTAATTTCTCAAGAACCCAGACATTGTAGCGTGTGTGTGTGAAGAATTCTTAAGCCTATTCTAAAAATAGACGGGGGAATGTCGACGTTTTCGCGCCTGAGGCATAGGTCGGGGTCTGGAACACGTCACGGTGTACGCGCGGACATGGGGGTTGGCAACTTGCAACATATATGGTGCACCCTGGCAACTGTTCTGTACGGATCTCCAGGAATTGATTTAGATGGAATGTTTCATCTTAGTTTATTTGATGAATGAAACAATATTCTCGGTTAAAGTCTTATTGAACAGGGAATCGAGATTGAATTCACAGTGCGAAACTTTCTAAAAAGTTGCGAACCCCCCCACCGCAGAACCGTCACGTGGCCTTGTGCGTGTTGCCCCGCAATTTTGATACTTACGTAACATGAGGGTATTTGTGCGAGTTAACCTTAATTTTGCTGTAAAATGTTAACTACCGTATTAGAATGTTCAAATTGGGGAGACTGGTGCATCAAATACACGATTATTGTCATTAAGATGATGAAAACACCGTGCAAGTCTACGTAAATCATCATCAACAGCGACATGTATTCAACTGGTCCAGTCAATTTAATACGATAATAATTGTTTACTATTATGATACACGAAGTTAAAACGATGTTGGTGGAATTATAATTACCCCGAATAAATGAATAAGATTAAGAGTATTAATAATGACTGCGGTCGTTAAATCTGATTCTCTGCTGCTGTTGAAAAGTAACCGTGTTAAACAGGGATTCCGAACCCTGTGTTTCCGGCAAGGGGAACCCTGTGTAAATCAATGCGACGCCGTCTATGGCGAAATGCGACATTTTAATCGAGATATTCTCGTAAGAAAACGCCCCTCTGTACAACGGATACAAACACGCCGGTCATTCTTTGTATTTTAATTTTAGATTAGCGCAATTAACAGAAATTATGAACCGTTCATGAACGAGTATCACCGAATACTGAATAAGGAAACAAATTGATTACAAGTATATATAACTTAATTGAATTAAAAATGCAGTATACAAATATAGAACCATACGCTAATGAAAAGATTAAACGTCGAGAAAAGGTTAATTTTTTACTCCAGTCGTCAGTATTTCAATGTCCCCGGTAAAGTCTATATTCATGTCGAATCTATTAACGTTATTGTTATTATTGTCTTTATGATTATAATATATACTCTATTAGTATTGTCATTATACAAACATTATATTAAATCTATAGTATCGAGGTCGCCGATACACGATCTGTCTGTACAAAATGGATTTCACTAATTATCTAAATTAATATCATTTCAGCGATATCAGATGAAGTGTTTTTGCTTCTGACGTCAGAATAAGGCTGTTAAGCGCACCCCTAGCGGTGCTTTTCCGCACTTTGCGTTACAGAGCGGCCCGTATGCATGTTGTCAGATCCCAACCGGTCCCAGAACAACATTCCGTTGATTTGTCTATGTATCTAACTGTACATCTATCTATCTATCTAACTGTGTGTCTGTCTGTCTATCTATCTGTCTTTCTATCTATATGTCTGTCTATCTACCTATGTGTCTGTCTGTCTATCTATCTGTCTGTCTATCTATATGTCTATATCATGTGTCTGTCTGTTTGTCTATCTATCTATCTATTTATCTATCTATCTGTCAGTCTATCTATCTTTCTCTATATCTACCTATCTGTCTGTCTGTCTAACTGTCTGTCTATCTATCTACCTATCTATCCGTCAATCTATCTATCCATCTATCATGTGTCTGTTTGTTTATCAATCTGTCTATCCATCTATCTATCTATCTACCTGTCTGTCTACCTTGCTATCTATCTATCTTTCTTTCTTTCTCTCCTTCTTTCTCTCTTTCTCTCTTTCTCTCTATCTCTCTATCTATCTATCTGTCTGTCTATCTATCTATCCTTCTATTCTATCTGATAATTTAATATACCTATCTGTGTACCTGTGTCAGTTGGGTTCTGGGGCCGGTTGGGATTTGCTAATATGCGGCCGTATCTTTAACCCGTCCTAAACACTCGCCGGGTTTAGAGACCCATTAACCTGACTCTATAACTACTAACTTGATTCATTGTAAGTTGATATGATTAATTTAATATGATTATACGTGTTGATGGTTCATTTAAAAAATGATCGGTTCCCGATGCAAAATTCAAGAGGTCGGCGATGTGCTGAACCAAGCACTTATTGCCAGCGCTGCTACTGCTGGTTCATATGCTGAATACTTCTTATGCAACGAGATTACAGAAACAACTTAATATCACATAACCCCAGCGAATATCAGAATTCCAGCGTGCTGAACCACCTACTGAACCCCCTGGATGTTGCCTAACCGGTCCTCACTACACGTGTCTTCCATTGATTTACACAGTGAAATATAACAAGTTTATTCAAGATCAATATCAACGGAATGAAGTATTAACGTGTGAAATAAAATCTAGGAAAAGACGAGAGTGGAAACCACGCCCCAGTGAGCTTTGTCACGTATGCCAATCCTTTGTTGTTGTCTTTTTTTTCGTCCCTTGTACGTCGAGTCCAGGTAGGTCAACTCGACATGAAATCATTGTTTAAATCACACTAATCAAAGTAAATAGACATCTTTTTTACAATTATATCTAAGCTTATATTTCGCTTGCATTTTTTTGGTGTACGAATTTAGAAAAACAAACAATTGATAATGAAACCAAACAACAGTGAATCGATAAAGTTGGCTTGGCTTGGCTTTTGCCTTGCGGCTATGCGGAATTGAACGCTTTTTTCAAAACTGAATTAATTCCCGTAGTTACTGTTTTAATTTTATGATGATATTTAATGTAACCATCGATTCCTTTAAATGAATCAGTTATATGGATTCTTAGATGGATAGATAGATAGATAGATAGATACGTAGATAGATAGGTAGGTTATTGATAGGTAGATAGATAGAAAGGTTATTGATAGGTAGACAGATAGATAGAAAGGTTGGAAGGTATAGATAGATAGACAGATAGATAGATAGAGAGATAGAGAGATAGAGAGAGATAGATAGAGAGAGAGATATATTTATAGATAGATAGATAGGTAGGTTGGTAGATAGATAAATAGACAGATAGATAGATAGGTAGGTACGTATAGATAGATAGACAGATAGATAGATAGATAGATAGATAGATGGATAGATACATAGATAGGTACGTAGATATATTGATAGGTAGACAGATAGATAGGTATAAATATATAGGAATATAGAATATTCCGCGACAATTTCTACCATGAATACTTGTCGTCCCAGTTCAATTATCATAAATGATTTAACTGTTATTAATTGGTAGGTGTACTAAGTTAACGCTAATTAGTGAGAGCTGTTTGAAACGCCCCTTAAATGTGTCGGTGAAATACTCGCCTCAATTGAAACTGAATTTATTAATGAATGAAACTTTTCTAACAATGTCATTAACTTTTGTGTACTTATCCCATTATCGTGTAACTATGCATTATAACTTTTAAGTACAATCATTAACAAAGGGTAATGATCAATAAAACTTGATTAAGATGACACATCCACGCGGGTGGTATGGCAATCCACAGCTTATCAACTAAAACTTTAAATTTTATCAATTAACTATTTAATTATAATTACTTATTTCTAAATAAATTGTCACCATTAACTGAATGTGTCGGTTCTCAATACTTACTTGATGACGCAACATGCGTACTCTGCTATTTATGTCATTTACAATAATTATTACACTAATTAGAATTAACTTAACGATTACAGTAATGAGATGTTATGCCGTGGTGAAAAGGGAGGT
>JAIQCU010002486.1:0-10741 GCA_022114935.1 Leptestheria dahalacensis
ATAGATATATAGATAGATAGGTAGGTAGATAGATAGATAGATAGATAGATAGACAGGCAGATAGATAGAATAGTTAGAAAGATAGATAGATAGAAAGATAGATCGATAAATAGCTAGAAAGAAAGATAGATAATCAGCTATAGTTAGATCAATAGACGAATAAATAGACAGGTAAATAGACTATAGACCGACAGATAGACATTGAAACTGATCCTCAGGCGGATAGACACAAAGATAGATAGTTATACATATTATAATTTAAAAAATTCATAAAACGTAAATGTTTCCTCCATAAGCAGAAAACACGGGGAAGCTTTGACTATAAGAATCTCATCATTCCAGTTTTACACCAGCCGGAATTATCCTTCATTACATTATATCTGAAAAGAAAAACAAAAATTAACATGAATACAAAAAGGCAGAAAGCTGGAAACCATTTGCTCCGTTCCAGATCAACTATATCTATCTATCTATCTATCTAGCTATCTATCTATCTATCTATCTATCTATCTATCTATCAAATCTATCTATCTGTCTATCTATCCATCTATCCATCTATCTATCCATCTATCCATCTATCCATCTATCCATCTATCNGAAAGGAACTTGCGCAATAGCCTTCTAACAGGACAGGGTTCTTGTAACGTTACTCCGTATTGATTATTTGTACACTTGCAGAGCAACTCGTCGGTTGCCCTCTTCTTCTCCAGCGAAAAACCATAAAACCTGTAAATCTCTGAGAAACTTTGAAAAGAGTTGAGTTACTAGGAACTATAACTGGTGCGCCATTCAAGGATTTCCGAACTCTATCTATGACGGTTTAAAGGTTAGTAGGTCTCTCCATGTGTTTATCGTTTGATCCCCAAGCGGAGAATCTTGCGTGAGAATCTTGACGTGTAGGAATCATGGCGTCATCCGTTGTAACGTTAAGACTCCGATAGTAAATTACGTCAAGTAAACGTGAATCAACCCAGGTTAACAGCTGCATTTGAAAACAACATTATAACATTAGTCATTCATTAGTAATTAGCATTACAGTTAGTTTAGATTGAGTTGATCCAGAAATACCTTTTAAGGGAAGAAGCTTTTTTAATCTTCGGTTTGATATCTCCGGGTCGTTGAACCGGTTTTTCATTAAAAACTGTTAAAACCGAAGCAAATGGCTATCTGGAAAATCTCATTTTTTCTAAGAATATAAAAATCTGTAGATATTTGGATAAAAACTGGCTTTTGGATGTTATCAACAGCAGACCTTATTAAATATTAATATATCATATATTTTACTAATTAACTTGACTGTAGTTAAAGTTAATTATAACATATTATATTAGGTATGTTATAATTATAATATAATTGTGCTGTTTAAGGTTGAATGGGACTTTTTACTGAGATTTGAAATTTGCGTTAAAGATAAATTGTATTACATTCCATAAAATTCCATAATTCCATCCCTTTCTCGCATAAGCATTAAAACATTATCCAGGACGACTGGAATATATCATATATTTTACTAATTAGCTGTAGTTAAAGTTAATTATAACATATTATATTATGGGCATGTTATAATTATAATATACTTGTGCTGCTTAAGGTTAAAGGGGACTTTTTACTGAGATTTGAAAATTTGCGTTAAAGATAAATTGTATTACATTCCGTAGAATTCCATAACGATCCATAACATTCCATCGAATTCCATAATTCCATCCCTTCTCGTATAAAGCAGGACGATTGAGTATTTTAGCGCCCGCGTCTATTTATCTGAACCAGCCAAATCAGTGTGTTGAAAAATCACTCGTAGAACTGTTATCTGACAGTGAAGACGACAGAGACACACACTGACCACAAACTTTCGATAAGAGAGAGAGAGAGAGAGGGACACGGCGTCTTGACTTAAAAGAGATAATCAGCTATTGCACATGGTACCAGTTTCCACATGGACCCGGTGGGAACCTGAAGCAAAAGAACACGTCTCTCTTTGTGCGGAACGTGGAAAACAAGCGATGCCACGAGTTGTCAGCGCAGATCAGAATAGGAAATCTTGTCCGATGAACTGCACTCTTAAATGGCCCATAGGCAACATGCGACCTGCCAATAAGGTATTTCTATCTAACCAATCAACATTGTAAACTTTTATCGAAATCAGTTTTTCAATCAATCAGAAATCAATTCGAAATCAAAAAGAGGTTTTTTGCTGATATCTTTAACAGGTTTTGCTGGATAACAACAGAAATTTACCTGATGATTGTGCTGTTAATCAGTGACGTAACTTTGAATTTTTAATGATTTCGAGCCGTAAGTTCAGCCGTAATTAGAGTTTAAAGTCGACTGACGTTTTTTTGTTGGGGGAGGGGGGACTTTAGGATTTTATTTTGGCAAAACTTACCGACCGATTGAAACGAAACTGTACCAGTGCATTAAGTACAATCAAGTCTAGATTCAGTATTTTTTGGGTTGCGATAGCTTTGAAAGTGTGGGAGTAATACGCAATCAACTTTTGCCCCCAACAGGATGATCGTCGTTATATTGGCACTTGAATTCAATTTTCTAGCATCAGTGTTTGTTTGATGGGGATGGATTATAACGGGAACTCTCACTGGAGAATCCTGCAAGATAATCCTGGATAGATCCTAGTAGTCAAGTATTTCATATATATGTTATATGGTTTTACTAAAATACTAGTTTGAAATGGATGTCTTCTAGGGTTACTAGGTCATAGTAAAATAGGTTAATCTACTAGGTGCATGATTCATGAGGTTGTATAGTTGGCTTTATAGCATTGTAAGTATGATTAACAGTGTAACTCGTTAATACGTTACACTAATAGCCTGCCAGAATTTATAGCTCTCAATAAACTATAAGCTAAAGTCCATGTAACACTTCAATTAAACTACATATTTACTATTTACTCACTGCTGGCTATGATAGTTACATAACATTAGTAAAATACATGATTAGATTACCGAGAGTTTACACTCTGAACATTAGAAACTAGCAGAAATACTTGTGCCAATATCAAATGCTGCTAAACTATAGCTAACTAGCTGCTATGGTTAAAAAGTTAGCTTTGTCAGTAGGAATCAGGTAGTGTATGTATCTAGTCATTAGCCATAATGCTATTCGCTTAGTAGTTCATTAGTCAGGCGTAGTTTGCAAGTAAGTTGATGAAGAACCTTTATAACTGTTAAGATTAACGGAATTGTAATTAATTAATGAAAATTGCAGTAACAACTCTTGGGTATATAACACCTCCACGGAGGGGAAAAAAAACAAGAGTTACGAAACGCGACTGTTGTAATCAAAGGTTCTTTTTGTTTAATGGATTTCTCGGCTCTGTCCAATAGTGCAAGTAACTGTCGAGCGGTTTTTCAGGCTCGTTATCAGTTACTTGCGATAAACAATCAATGTCAGTCATTCTTTCGTTTATCTATATACTCACCCGTCTGCGAGGGTCTGTCGAAGGGAATCTCGACAAGATTCCCCAGATTCGTCACTTTCGGGAATTATCCGCCCTACAAGAGGAACGGTGATTTGCCATTACTTTTGGTTTTGAATGGTTATAGGAAAGTATGGAACTTTTAAAGTTTAGAATTTTATTTTGCCAAAACTAACAACCAGTTTTAAACGAAACTTTGCTAGGGTATAAGGTATTACCCGTTCTATATCTAGTATTTTTTTGACTGTTTTATCTTTGAAAACGTAAGTGCCATTAGCGATCAACTTTTCCCCCATGATAAACTACAAACTTTAGGATTTTATTTTGGCTAAATTAGCAAACCAATTTCAACGAAACTTCAAGAGTAGATTAAGCACTTCTTGGTCTACGCTCAGTATTTTTTGGGTTGCAATATCTTTGAAAGAGGAGGAGTAATAAGCAATCAATCTTTACTGCAGCGAGAACCCATTTTCGTAAAATTGTTATATACTGTTCAGTCTCGTTCCGACTCTACGAAGACTCTAACAAGATTCTAATGATTCCCTGATGATTCCCTGCCACTTTACGTAGCCGTGACTCAACACTAGTGTGAAATAGGCAATGACTGGAGATTCTTATAGTTAAACTTACCCGTTAAAAGGATCTGAATCTTAGTCTGAATCCCGTGAATCTTGGTAGATGGAAGATGTGGTTCTTCAGCCACTTTCTTACTACAATATGATTCTCTGAAGATTCTCTGACGATTCTCTGAAGATTCTTTGAAGATTCTCTGAAGATTCTCTGAAGATTCTTTGAAGATTCTCTGAAGATTCTCTGAAGATTCTCTGAAGATTCTTTGATGATTCCCTTTAACTACACTCATGACTCATCGCTTTTATGACTTACAATGACGTATTTTCACCGATTGGTGAAGAGTAATGGGAGTCATTCTCGAGACTCAAAACAGGCATTAAGCCTCCATAGATGATTCATATGATTCTTCAAAGATTCTCCGATGATTCCCTACTCATGAACTGCCATGACTCATGGTTTTTGTGATCAACAGTGACGGATATAGTGATTTGTCATGAGCAGCGAACCCTTGACGTCTGTTTGAGAGGATTCTTAATGAGAATCTTTGTTATGGGAGTCACAGATTCGGAAGCGCAGGCCGTGGCACGGGCCACCAGCACGAGCCTCAGATTCAGATGTGGTCAGAACTAGATTGCCAACTGGTTCTGACGCAATTATTGGCCGATTTGGTATGAACCTCTCGCTTCTGTGAATCTCTCAAGAATCTCATTAATCAGTCGGTACACGGATACAACAGGCAGCCGCCATTTTGTCCTTTGCAGACCCACATCTACACAGGGGAAATCACTTTACTCGCCTCGATTCAATTCTGTAAAGTTTTATGTAAAATTAACAATACTAAACTAAACAATGATGGATAATTATCTTGAACAGCAAGTTCACTTAAAGATATACTGATAAAATTAAGTCCTGATATCAAATTCCATCGATATAATTAATACAAAACCAGTCGGATCTCTTTTTCCAAGTAAATTACGTGATTACCTGAATACGATTACTATTGATCATTTCTTAATTCTATTATAATCAGCTGAATCCAGTTGAAACTGAATAAGACTTAGATGTTAACTTAATTCACATAAAAAGCCAGTCAGGTCCCCGCGTTAACTTAAATTAGTAAAAAAATCAACTTTAAAAGGATTACAATTTGAGTTAAACGCATTAGAAACTATACCGACGAAGGTCCCCCCATTCCAGCGCCAACGCCATAAAGATAATACGGATTAGCCGCGAGGACTTGGTTAAAACCAAACGAAACCAGAAATCCGAGTTGTCCACCGCACAAGGTTCAAAAACAAACCCAACATCCAAAGAGAGAGGTTACGAGTATGTGCTAAAAGCCAGCGTCGTGGTGATCCATAAGCTCAGTAGAGTTTCACGCTTTGACACCGGTTGACACAGAAACCATAAGAGGCGCTCAGCCATTCAATGTGCTAGCCTGACGACTTGAATCTTTCATATGCGTGCCGGTGTTGAAAATCTCAGATCCCCGGTTCAGTATCGCTCAGAGAACGGACGAGAAACATAGTACCGGTACTTGACCGTCATGAGTACCGTTACGTACATTCACAGCCGTCAGCAGCAACAGGTCCCATATTCTATGATTTAAATCTATGATGTCTAGATATATCTGTTTAAAATATGTCGAGGAATTAAGGTGATTCATTCAGTTGAAAAGTCATTCAATGGTTGACTTTTTAGGGTTTAATCCTTTAATGCTCTCAATGTACTGAAATACGGATAGGATATGGGGAATTGAGATCTTGTAAGAATTCAGATCTATATTCAGTTGGTCGACTGTCTGACTAGATTTTTTCAGTATTTTGAATACTTCATTGTAAATTAGACTGACGACTTCTTTGAGGACATCCTCAATCTGGACGCCAGCGGAGTCCTCGATGTCCCGGACCAAGGTGGACGCTTCGTTGAGACTTCGGAGGTATACTTTCATGAACCACTTGTTAATTAGTAGATAGATTTTAATTAACTAACAGCTAATTAGCACATGAAGATTGCGTAGTACTTTATGATTATAACAACTATAGTTAAAGTAGTAGGTTAATTAAAGTAATATGCTGAGTTATAACTGAATACTAGAGATCAACATACTATATTTCAAATCGCCGGTCTAAGAAAAAACACATATATTACATAACAATATGAAATATACTAAAGTTAATATCGTGTTCATCATATAAGTTAATACGTTACATGAAAGATCCTGGAGAATAATAGTTGAATCGTTGTTTAGCTCTGCGCCAGTGTTAGTTTAATGGATCAGTTCCTCGCTCTGGGTTCTTCCGGCTGTCACAATCAACATGCGGTTAATCTGTCGACCATATCTCCACCCAAGGGGATCCTAACTTCATTTCCTCTCCAGCAGACAGGTAGAGACATGAAATTTGAAATAAATTAGAACTAATTAGAAATGTAAAATTTAATTTACAAATTAAACGGTTAAATTTAAAATGAATAAGGAATGGCTTCAGCTTCGTCTTCATCGAACGGATCACCGATGACGTCACCGCTATCCTCGCCCAGTCACCGACTGAGCAGGAATCACGATTCTTGCGATTCGCTGCTGTTTTCTGTCAATTCGCCCGGTAATTTGAACGTGTCGCTCAACGATGTGGATATCCGTGCCCTGGCCAAGGATCGCCAGAAAAAGGACAACCATAATATGAGTAAGTTGATCTAATTAATTAAACTTAATAAATACTAATTGCGTTACATAGAAATTTTAGTATATTTTTACACGGTAGCTTTTATTTCTGAAATAACTGTAATTTAAATCAGGGTATTCTATGTTAATTCTTTTAACAATTAGTATTTTTTTTAAATTGTAGTTAATTAGTATGTTTTATGAATTATGAATTGGCAGTGGAGAGAGGTACAACGAGCTAATTTATTTTTCCCTTGTCGTTTTGACACAGTTGAACGAAGGCGACGCTTTAATATTAATGACCGCATCAAAGAACTGGGCACGCTTCTTCCCAAAAGCAATGATCCGTAAGCAAACACTTAAAAACATGTTTGTTTTGCTCGTGTAACTAATACCACCTGTAAATATGATACTAATCAGTGAGTTTGTAAAGATTTAATAATGACTGTCTCGTTCAGATAGATAGATAGGTAGATAGATAGATTCAAAATTGATGGATAGATAGATAGGTAGATAGATAGGTAGATAGATATAGGGTAGGTAGATAGATAGATAGGTAGATAGGTAGATAGGTAGATAGATAGATAGATAGATAGATAGACAGGTAAATATTATAATGATAAATAGATAGGTAGATTGACGCACCGATGAATAAGAAATAGATAGATACAAACACAGGTATACAGATAGACAGATAGACAGATAGACAGATAAGGTAGACAGACAGACAGACAGACAGACAGACAGACAGATAGATAGATAGATGGATAGATACACGGGCAGTTGGATTGGCATAGTTAGACATGTTGATAGTTGGATAGACACAAACAAGACAGACAGACACAGAGATTATTAGATAGCCGGACAGACGGATAGATGAATAAACTGAAATAATGATTATTAGAAATACAAACATTCAGGTAAACTTATAGGCACACAGGATAGATAGATAGACAGATAGATAAGATAGATAGACAGACAGATAGATAGATAGAAAGAAAGATAGATAGATAGAAAGATAGATAGATGGAAAGACACATGGATGGATACATTGTTTACTTTTTTGGGGACTTATCAATAGCATACCTTTTAAACAGGACATCATTATTACTATAGAACATAAAATTAAGTTAAAGGTTAGTATATTAAAAGTTTACTAATACAGAACATAACCATAGTATAGTAACCGTAAGTAATGTACTATAATAGCAATATACTAAATACCCTTTTAGTAATATACTAAATAGCAGCCTCAGGATTATAGTTGATACTTAACTACTATAATTGGTTAAGAGTTAACAGTACTGGTATTCCTGCAGGTACTTCGACTTATTCCGCGACATCCGCCAGAATAAAGGCGGAATCCTGAAAGCCTCGGTGGATTACATCCGTCGCTTGAAACAGGATCGGGATCGTTTACTCCAGAACGAAGCCCGTCAGAGGGAGCTGGAACTTCAGAATCAGAAGCTTTTGATGAGAATCCAGCAGCTGGAACTCCAGGCTAAAGCTCACGGGATCACTGCCATGGATCCTGACTGCAGCTGGGACTTTCCTGCATCCACCACAGCCGCTTTCATCAAGTCAGAACCTAAAGAAGAAGCCAATTCGACGGTGGGACAGGTGAGCAATCCTTATTCACGGATAGATCGACGCAGTATGAAGTAGTTAGGTAGTAACGAACTAGAAAACTACCGGATAATCGTCAGATTACTGTTAATTCAATTACCATATAAAGACACAACAATTGTCAGCTGAATACCAGCTAAATATCAACTGATTATCAGCTAACATTCCAATCATCATACGAGAAAACTTACGAAACGATTCTAGTAACTATCGACTAAGTAACAGTCTTTTATCAAGTGATCATCAAGTAAACATCAACATATCATCAACCAAACTCATTGGCATATCATTGGCTGTTTCTCCATAAGGTTCCCGATCTAATTCCGGAAGCTTCTTCGGGACCTTTCTCCTCCCTTTACGGCCTGGCCAGTCTGCACGACTTCATGGAGGACGACGGTCACCAGAGTCACCAGCACGGCATCCGCGGCGACCCTCTGCTCAGCTCGCAGACTGCTCCAGCACTGACCGCCCGCAAAGTCATCTACCACTCATCGACGGACGGGTCCGAATCCCTAGATCACATGGAACTATCGTCAGCGTGACCGTATAGTTAGCACAACATTTCAGATAAGATTCCAAATAACCATTCCAGTGAATCCTTACAAAACCAGTGGTAAAGAAGGTGTCGACATGCCTCTTGTATTTTGATCTATTGGACTAATTCAACCTTCAGTCTTGTAAGTATACTGAAATCTGATTGGCTGTAGTACTAAAGGAGGAACCTTCCAGTTCTTGTGTCCGGCCTAAGACAGCTAATCTTAACCGGAATCGAATCACTAGATCAGATGGATCACGTGACAGAGAGGGAGGCGTAGGACTCAAAACATCCGACCAATGAATGTGAACCTAGTGAAATCTAACTCGAACAAAGAGCTGGAATTTGATTGGCTGCAGTACTACTCCACTGAAAACAACTAGAAAACAAGGACTGGCCTTTCATTTCATGTGTCCAATCCAAGACTTCAACTTCAAACCAACTAAAGTGCTTAAATCTGATTGGCTGAAAGCCTACGAATTCAACCAAAACCGTTTTACTGTCGGTTTTCCAGTTGGCAAGGGTAGCCTGGCCGCTGATTGGTCAGAGTAGTACACAGGATTTGGATGAAGATTGACGATCCTAAGGTCAAATACATAGAAGGTGACGTAATACTTAATTTTTACACTGGGTTTGATGGATCTTGTTACAATTGCAATAGAATTTAAATGTTATTAATTTCGTGCTATTTGGTCATCTAAAAAGAAAGTCTAGTCCCCTAGTTACCCGAACAATGGCAACGAACACAAATCAGCTTTTTCAAATCTTGTACACTAACTTTGAATTTGATTCTTGTGGATTCGTTAAATGCAGTTAACTCCGATTGATTTCAATTCACGTTTTCCCAGATGATGTTATAACAACGGTGTGGAATGAATAGCCAAGTTGAAAAAGAGCTTCTCTTGCTGTTATTCAGTGTAAATAAAGTGAGCGAAATTCTGATGTTTCCTTGTTATAGAAGAATCACGTTGTTTTCTTTTATACAACTGTTGATCCCCGATTGTTTTCCGTGCCTCTACAACAAAACGCCATCATCATCATTGTTACTGTGTTTTTATATTCATTAAATCTTATAGAAAAATACATAGAAAATCTGTAACTCGATTCAGTACCAAAGTTGCACTGAAATTTCGCCATGCGGATCAAATCGTGTATTCCCTTTGAAAAATTTGCAATTTTGCCAATAAAAAACAGCCAAGGTGTGATTGTGATCGTTATATCTAAGGTCTTGAAATGTATCTCTAATTTGAAGAAAACTATGGAAATGGAATCATGGGTATGATATATAGGGACGAGTTGTGTTTTGTACCAATCGAGAATATTACATAATAGAGTTGTAATTTTAAGAGTATGATTTGAAATTTACGTGAGGAATACTACGAAAACGGCCCAGTAGAGGATATTGAGAATCAGGAAAGATATGGGGAAGAATATCCGAGAGAATCGATCAATGAGCAGCGCGGTTTTGCGCAATTCTTCCTGATGGTTGCGTGTCATGGCCAGCGAGTGATGCTGCTGCTGCTGCTGCTGGATGTTCACCGATGTCACCTTGTCTTCCATGCGGGTCTCCGATATGGTCGATGGATTGCCGGCGTCCTTATTCTGTTTGATATTCACTCGTATTACGTAAGTATCATGCTTAATTTGATTTTGACGTCAAATGAATATGGTTAGAATACTGATAAATATACTGAATATACTTATTATACTGACACTTGCTGACTGCACTGGCCTGTACTGACATATACTGCATATACTGAATATATACTGATTATACTTACATACACTGAATATTCTGACCTATACTGACATATACTGAATATATTGATTATACTAACATACACTAAATATACTATCCTATACTGACCTATACTAACATATGCTGACTATACTGACCTATACTGACCTATAC
>JAIQCU010002487.1:0-10487 GCA_022114935.1 Leptestheria dahalacensis
AAGAAGTTCTGGTGGAGTACCGGGGGGACGTCAGCGGTACGCTGCAGGACATTCTTGGCGGCATTCGTTCCGCATGCACGTATGTCGGCGCCCGCCAGCTCAAGGAGTTGTCGAAGCGGACCACCTTCGTTCGCGTCACGCAGCAAATCAACGAGGTATTTGGCAAGGGCTGAGGCAAGCGCGCCGGCCGGGCCGAAAATCCACAGGCATTGATGGGGAGCAGAAATGAATACACAGTGGATCGAAATCGCACCGGGATACGATGGTTATCTGGCATTACCGCCGACGGGCAAGGGACCGGCCGTGCTGCTGATTCAGGAAATTTTCGGCGTCAATGCGCATATTCGCGGTGTGGCCGAGCAGTACGCGATGGACGGATACGTTGTGCTGGCTCCTGACGTATTCTGGCGCGTCAGACCACATATCGAACTTGGCTATGACGATGCTGGCACGCAGGAAGGCTTTGCGCACATGCAGCGGATTGGTCTTACACAAATGTCCGCCGATCTGGGAACGGCCGTCGCTACGCTACGGGCGCGCCCGGAAGTGACCGGACCACTGGCATCCACAGGCTTTTGCATGGGCGGCGCATTATCGTATCTGCTGGCGACCAAGCATCTGGTCGATGGCGCCGTCTGCTACTACGGCGGCGGCATCCAGGATATGCTCGACAAGGCCGCCGAGGTTCAGTGTCCGATGCTGCTGCACTATGGGGAAAACGACAGTCATATCCCGATGGAGGCGGTTGAGTTAGTCAGCAAGGCGACAAAAACCAGTGGCGCGACGCTGCACGTGTATCCTGACGTCGGTCACGGCTTCAATTGCTGGGCACGCGGCAGCTACGACCAAAGGGCCGCAGCCCTTGCGCGTTCGCGTACTCTCGCTTTTCTCACAGAACTGTGACCACTGCCCCCGGAACTGAAAGAGGACGACCATGACGATCAAGCACTTTCTCGCGGCTGCAGCGCTGTCTCTTGGTATTGCCGTGGCTCACGCCGATGACAAGGTGGTTTATCACATTGATAATGCGGAAATGCAGGCGACCAAAGGTCTGCGCAATATCCGCAATCATCTCGATGTGGAGCCAGGTACCAAGGTTGTCGTTGTCACCCATGCCGACGGTGTCGACTTTTTGTTAGAGGGTGCGAAAGACAAAAAGAATCCGAACATTGATTACGCGCCATTGGTGTCGGCGCTGAAATCTCGCGGCGTCTCATTTGAAATCTGTGAAATCACGCTGAAGAACCGCAACCTGAAGAAAGAGCAATTCATCCTTGATGCCGAATTCACCCCGTCCGGGGTCGCAAGGGTCGCGCAGCTGCAGAATCGCGAAAAATTCGCTTATATCAAACCATGAGTGCAATAGGTTGGCAGGGTTCTGCTGAACCATGCCCAAGGCTGTGGTGTAACTTCCGCCCGATGTCATTCGCGATTTCAGGTCTTACTGGTTTTTGCCCAGGACGCGCGATGCGTCAAGCGAGCACCGGGTATTTCGCGTCCTAAGCGCTTCAACCCCTACTGCCATACCTCACACACCAAGATACTGCGTTAGGGCGTCTGGGGCCTGCTGTAGCTCGGTGGAGCGCCCTTCCAGGACTACCCTGCCCTTCTCCATCACGACCAGCCGGTCTGAATTGGCCATCACCGTGCGGTAATTGCGGTCGACCACTAGCGTTGCCAGCCCGGTTTTGCGGATCTCCGCGATCACTCGCCAGATCTCCGCGACGATCAGCGGTGCCAAGCCTTCGGTGGCCTCATCAAGGATGATTGCTTCAGGATTGGTCATTAATGCCCGGCCAATTGACAACATCTGCTGCTCGCCGCCCGAAAGCTGTGAGCCGAGGTTGTTAAGTCGTTCCGAAAGACGCGGAAACGTCGTCATGATCCGCTCGAAGGTCCAGTCACGCTGGCCCAGCAAACCGGGGCGTGCCGCCATCAGAAGGTTTTCCTTGACCGTCAGATTCGGAAAGATTCCCCGACCCTCCGGCACATAGGCAATGCCGAGCTTGGCTACCTGGTAAGGCTTGCCTCTGGAAAGATCCTGGCCGTTGACGCGGATCTCGCCCTGCCTTTGCGCGACATGACCGAGCATCGTCCGGATCAACGTTGACTTGCCCATGCCGTTGCGACCGAGAAGGCCGACAGTCTGGCCGCGACGCAGGGTGAAATCGATGCCGTGCAAGATGTGGCTCGTGCCGTACCAGGCCTGGAGACCTCGTGCCGCGAGCACGGCATCCTGTTGATTGTCGTCAGGCATGGGTAGCCTCGCGCTTGAATGAATCATTGCCGGCGTCGGCGGTTGTCTCGTGATGCTCACCAAGATAGGCTTCCTGCACCGCCGGATCATCGCGGATCACATCGGGCGTGCCGGAAGCGATCACACAGCCGTTGACCATCACCGTGATGCGGTCGGCCACGGCAAATACGGCATCCATATCGTGTTCGACCAGCAGGATCGCGTGGCCGGAACGCAGACTACGCAGCAGGGCCAGCATGCGCTCTGACTCCTCAGGGCCCATGCCTGCGAGCGGTTCGTCGAGCAGCAGCACGCGCGGTTGCGTGGCCAGGCACATGGCCACCTCAAGCTGGCGCTTTTGCCCGTGCGACAGATTGGCGGCCACGCGATCTGCTGCATGTGAAAGGCCCGCGCGTTCCATCGCATCGTCAGTACGGCGCAGACTTTCGCTGCANCGCGCGCCGGGGTTGGGCCCAGTGGGTGATGTCGTGTCCGGCGAACTCGACTTTTCCCGAACTCGCGGGCAGTTCGCCGGAGAGCATGTTGATCAACGTTGACTTGCCGGCGCCATTGGTACCGATTACAGCATGGATCTGGTTCGTGGCCAGTTCAAGCGACACATTTTCGACAGCGCTAAGTGCGCCGAAGCGCTTGGTGAGTGCGTTCGCCTTAAGCAGGATGTCGGTCATGACTTTCCCCCGGACTCAGGAACTTGCCCCTGCTTGCTGCGCAGCATCGAAGCCAGACCGGCCAGACCTTGCGGAAACAGCGCCACCACGAAAATGATGAAGCCGCCCATCAGCAACTGCCAGTGCTTGGTCAGCGAGGAAAACCACTCCGCCAGCAGGACGAAGGAAAACGCGCCGAGCAGCGCGCCGCCGAGACTGCCCAAGCCACCGAGGATGATCATCAGCAGACCGTTGCCCGACTGATGCCACGACAGAATTTCCGGATTCACATAACCATGCTGCACGGCGAACAGGAAGCCGGACAGGCCCGCAAGCGAACCGCCAATCACAAAACTTGCCAGCTTGTACAACTGGGTCGAGTAGCCGGCGGCGCGCATGCGCTGCTCGTTGTGCTTGATGCCGATGAACGCGTGTCCGAGGCGTGAGCGCAGGATCAGGCCGAGCACAGCCAACGTCACCGCGAGCAAAACCAGTGTGAACCAGTAAAACTGGCGGCCCTGATCGAGGTCCACCAGGCGCACGCCGAACAGCATGAACTTGGGCTTGAGCTGAATATAGGTGCCATCGCTGCCACCGAATGCTGGCGTATCGTGGAACACGTAATACACCAGCTGCGCGAAGGCGAGTGTAACCATGATGAAATAGATGCCCCGCGTGCGCATCACCAGCGCACCGATCACCAGTGCCAGCAGTCCGGCACCGCCAACCGCCGCTGCCAGCAGCAGCCAGCCATTACCAGCTTCATACTCCGGAGTGAAGATTGCGACCATGTACGCGGCAAAGCCGAGGAAGGCCGCGTGTCCAAGACTGACGAGACCCGTATAACCGACCAGCAGTTGCAAGCTCAGCGCGAAGATCGACATGATCATCACCTTGGCGACTAGTTCAACATGGAACTCGCCTCCAATCGGTTCGGGCAACACCGGCAGCAAGGCCAGCACCCCGAGCGCCAGCAGCCAGGCCCAGAGGGCCGGGGACTTAAGGGTATGCATGATTTCAGGTCCCTTGCCGGAACAGGCCTTCGGGCTTCCAAAGCAGGATGGCCGCCATCATCAGATAGACGAGCGCACCCGCGCCTTCCTGCCACAGCACCTTGCCAAAGGTATCGACGAAGCCGATCAGGAGCGCCGCGACCAGCGCGCCCTTTACCGAACCGATGCCGCCGATCACGACGACGACGAAGCAGATGATCAGCACCTGGCCGCCCATGCCCGGATAGACCGAAGCGACCGGTGCCGCGATCATTCCGGCGAGCACCGCAAGCGCAACACCTGCGGCAAATACCAGGCGGTACAGCCGCGAGATGTTGATGCCGAGCGACTGCACCATCTCGCGGTTGGTCGCACCGGCCCGCACCATCATCCCGAGCCGGGTGTGCTTCATCATGTAGTACATGCCGCCGGCAACCGCGAGGCAGACCGCCGAGATGAACAGCCGGTAGACCGGGTAGGTCATGTCGTTGCCGATCGGCACTCCTCCTGCCAGCCATGACGGCATGGGCACGCCGTGCACGTCATCGCCGACAAAGATGCTGCGCAGTTCCTCGAACACCAGGATCAGGCCGTAGGTCATCAGCACCTGCAGCAAGTGCTCGCGCTCGTACAGGAAGCTGAAGAATCCCCATTCGAGCAGATAGCCGAACAGCAACGCGACGGCCAGTCCGATGACCAGTGCCAGCGGCAGGCTCCCGGTTGCGCCGACCAGCACGTACGCCAGGTAGGCGCCGATCATGTAAAAGCTGCCATGAGCGAGATTGATCACGCCCATGATGCCGAAGATCAGCGTCAGCCCGCTGGCCACAAGGAACAGCAGCAGGCCGTACTGCACGCTGTTCAGGCACTGGATCAGGAAGGTGGTCAGGTCCATGGCTGCGTCTTACATCTTGCAGCCGCGCGCCGGATCGGCCAGTGCCTTGGCGGCGATGCCGACAACCTTGTTTGTCTTGCCTTCGACTTTGCGCAGATAAATGTCATGCACCGGATTGTGGGCGCGGGAGATCGCGAACGGGCCGCGCGGGCTCTCGATCTTCGCCTGCTCGATGCCCTTGACCAGCGCATCGCGTTTTTTCAGATCACCGCCAGCGGCCTTGATCCCGGCGGCAAGCATCTGCGCGGCATCGTAGCCCTGAACCGCATAGACATCGGGCTGCAGCTTGTAGGATTTTGCGTAGTTCAGGCGGAATGCCTTGTCCTTCGGATTTTGCAGATCGTCGGCGTAGTGCAGCGTCGTCATCAGGCCGTTCGCCGCCTCGCCCTGTGCCTCAAGCGTGCCGTCGGTCAGGAAGCCCGCGCCATACAGCGGGATCTTGTCCTTCAGGCCGGCGGCCGCATAATCTTTCACGAATTTGACGGCACCACCGCCGGCAAAAAACACATAGACAGCTTCTGGCTTGAGTGCCGAGATCTCGGTCAGCAGGGCTTGAAATTCAACATTCGGGAATGGCAGGTTCAGTTCCTTGACGATCTTGCCGCCCTTGCCTTCGAATCCTTCCTTGAAGCCGCGCACTGATTCATCACCGGCACCGTATTTCCAGGTCACCGTCACCGCGGTCTTGTGCTTGAAACGCTCGGCGGCCACGAGACCCATCGCGTAGGAAGACTGCCAGTTCGAGAATGACGAGCGAAAGATATTGGGTGCGCACAGCGCGCCGGTCACCGCATCAGCGCCTGCGTTGGGTACGATCATCAGTGTGTTGTTGTCACGCGCGACCTTGGCCATGCCCATGACTACGCCAGTGTGAACTGTGCCAACGAGCACATCGACCTGATCGCGCTTGACCAGCTTGTTCGCATTTTCCGGAGCCTTCGCCGGCTCGGACTCGTCGTCGACCTTGAAGTATTCGACCTCCTTGCCCGCCAGCTTGCCACCCTGCTCATTCACATACAGACGGAAGCCGTTTTCGATCGCCGTGCCGAGCGCCGCGAAAGTGCCCGTGTAAGGCAGCATCAGGCCGACCTTGACCTTGTCGCCCGACTGCGCGATTGCACTGCCGCAAACCAGCGTAGCGATGGCCGCTGCGCAGAAAGTTCTTGAAACTGAATGCATGCTCGTCTCCTTGATGTCATTGGTCTGAATGGCTGTATTACCGCGTCTGGCAGCGCTTTCCAACGCCAGCCGATCCCGGGTGTCGCTAAGTCCGGGCCATCAACTGGACCAGACTGATCCATCAAAACGGGCACTTCCTGGCCACGAAGAATTCTCGGTGGCTGTGGCGGAAGCTTCCGACTCGTCAGCGTCGTGCGCATGTCTGTGCACGAAATCCATCACGGCCCGGGTCAATAACGCGGGTTGATCCCGGTGTGGTGAGTGGCCGCAGTCACTTAATTTGAGCAGGCGGGTCTGCGGCGCAGCAATGGCGATTCCCTCAATTTGCGCCATCGTCCCGTATTCATCTTCGACCCCCTGCACCGCAAGTACCGGACAGCGAATGCTCGGGAGCAATGCCTCGATGTTCCAGTCGCGGAACTGCGGGTTGAGCCAGACATCGTTCCAGCCCCAGAACGCTGAGTCGGGGTCATCGTGGTAGCGGGCGAGCTTGCTGCGCAGGTCGGTGGTTACATAACCATCCCGCGCCTTGCGGATGCTCTGGATCGACACATCCTCGACAAAAATGTGAGGGGCCGCTACGACGATGCCGCCCACCTGTTCCGGAAAGTTGGCCGCATGGATCAGTGCGATTGAACCCCCATCGCTGTGACCGTAGATCCACGGTTTGTCCTTGTGCACGTCCAGTCCAAGTGCATCGAAGAACGCGGGCAGGAACAGCGTGGCCTGTCGATTGAGAAAATCAACCGGCCAGCGCTCATGAGCGGCGCGCGGCGTCGACCGACCGTAGCCCCAGCGTGACAGAACCAGGCCGCGGCAGCCGACGGCTGTGCATAGCGCGCGGGGGAAATCACGCCACATCGCCACCGATCCGAGTCCTTCATGGAGGAACACGAGCAGTGGCTGCTGAGTTCGCTCAGCGCAGAGCCATTGATATTCAATGTAATCGTCGCGACCATCCCAGCGCACCAGTACTCCCTGAGTCGCTGTCGTGTTCGCCGGGTTTGCGGGTTGAGGCGAAGGCATGCTGGTCACGCGATCACTCTGGTCAGAGATTTGTATGGGCACGGCAGCGGATCGTGAGTCTTCAAGCCTTTAGCGCAATTTCTTTGGTGAAGGCGGGAGCGCCCATCACCTTGCAGTCGTTGATGGCCGCAAGGTGATGCTGGAGCACGAATTGCCGGGACAAACACCATCATCATGGCTGGGAGCCCTACTTTTAAGATTTTCACTGACTGCACGTGAACTATTTTTCATGTTAGATTAAAGATATTGAGTCGGAGCTTGAGCGTCAAGAATAATAGTTCAGGTTCCGGGTAAACTCTTATGAATACCGACGTTAGTCGTGTACTTTGATGCCGGTATCTTGAGGATGTCGTCATGGTTGATGGAAAGCCAGCAGCAGTTAGCAAGAGTGATCCGCCCAATCGGGCAGATGAAGAGCGCGCCCCGTTTCTGCAAGCACTTGGTGAGCATATCCAGACGCTGCGGTCGCAACACGGACAGGCGCGCAAGGTCACCGCGCAGTCTGTCGCGCAGTCTGTCGGTATCCCCGATCGGGCAGATGAAGAACGCGCCCCGTTTTTGCAAGCACTCGGTGAGCGCATCCGAACGCTGCGATCGCAACGCGGACTAACGCGCAAGGCCACCGCGCAGGCCGCCGGCATCTCAGAGCGCCATATGGCGAATCTCGAACTAGGTACTGGAAATGCGTCGATTCTCGTCCTTCAACAGGTCACGCTGGCGCTTCAATGCCCGCTGGCAGCACTGACTGGCGATATGACAACTTCATCGCCGGAATGGCTGATGATTCGCGAGTTGCTCGGAAGCCGCAGCGAGGCCGATTTGCAGCGGGCCCGCAAGCAACTTGAAGCGTTGTTCAATCCTGGCACTCAAGACGCGTCGCGCAATACGCGGATTGCCTTGATCGGGATGCGTGGTGCAGGCAAATCGACGCTTGGCCGGAAGCTTGCGGAAGCGCTCGACTATCCGTTCATCGAACTCAGTCGCGAGATTGAGAAAGTCGCTGGTTGCAGCATCGTCGAAATTCATTCGCTGTATGGCGCCAACGCTTACCGCCGCTACGAGCGGCGCGCGCTTGAAGAGGTCATGCAACTTTACAGTGAGGCCGTGATCGCCACGCCGGGCGGATTGGTATCCGATGCAGCGACGTTCAGCCTGCTGCTGGCACGCTGCCTGACAGTCTGGTTGCAGGCCGAACCGGAAGACCACATGAAACGCGTGATTGCTCAAGGCGATTTTCGTCCGATCTCGGGCAGCAACGAGGCGATGGACGACCTCAGGCGAATTCTTGCCGGACGAGAGGCTTTCTACGGCAAGGCCGACTTGTCCTTCAATACCAGTGGGCAGTCGCTGACACAGGCACTGGCGGGGCTGCACCAACGCCTGACTGATAACCGTTCCTGAAACCAGGGCTTCCAGCAAGACAATGCGGGGCAAGCCGCTTTAAGCCTGCATAGCTGACCTCCTGAAAGACAGAAAGGTCGTCGGGTCGCATCTCAGCAGGCAGCAGGGCGAACGCCGTTCGATCGACGGGGGTGATTTCGCCCTGACCCCATCGCCCAAATGCGGCGGTGGCGAACTCCTTTTGGTTCCACGCTGTTGATTATTCAGCAGCGTCGTTGTGTCTTCACAACGGCGCTCGCGTTCTGCCGCCCATCTTCCCCACTCCGGTTTTTCCCCAATTCAATCCAGACGGCTTGCGCGCCTTCTTGCGACGGAAACGCACATGTCAACCACATTTACGGTCTATCAAAGCGGGAATCACGACAGCATTTATTAATAATTTGTAAATTAGATTAAATACAACAAATTTATGATAAACGAACTATGTAAATAATTCTGTTTGGTGGGGTATTGTTGAAATAAATGCGTTTATTGATAGATATGCCATGCGGCGTTACCGCATGATTTTCGTAGAAGGGATCGTAAATGACACCAACCTCCACGTCCGCAATGCCGCGAGCGCTGAACCATCTGTCTCTTCGTAAGGTCGTGCTTGGCCGACGTGACAGTGAGCAACGTCTCAAATTGGTCGCCGAGCCAAGCAAGCTATATGAAATCGATTGGGACGAGGGGGTGGGCGCCGCGGCGCGCAGCACGCTGGCGGTGCGCGAGGGTGATGACTTGATCGTGCGCCATGAAAGTGGTGCCGAGGTTCGGTTTGAAGGGTATTTCGTGAATTGCGCCGATGCGCGCTGTGCGGTCACGGTGCCCGGCGAAGGTGGCATGCAGGCGCTGATGGCCGAGAGCGCCCAGGCCGATGGTTTGGTTTATGCGTGGGGGCCGGTGGCCAAGCTGCAGGCGCTGGCGCCAGAGTGGCCGGCGGTGCTGCAGCACTTGGGACAGTTCTCGCAGCCCCTGATCAGCTATAGGCGGGCTGCTGCTTGTCGCCGCAGGCGCCGGAGCTTCTGCCTCGGCCGTTTGCCCGCCCGACGGCACGGACGCGACGACCTCCGTGATCCGCATGGTGACGGGGGTGATCATTGCGGGGCCGGTGGTCGGTGGTCACCAGCTTTCGGTGCAAATTTACGCAGGTGACGGCACGACGCTGCTCGGCACAGGGGTCATCGATGGCGAGGGCCGTTATTCGATTTTGATCGGTACCTATCTGGGGCCGGTCATCGCCCGCGTGATCGATTCGAGCAGTGAAGTCGATTATCTGGATGAGACGACGCGGCAACCCAAAGACTTGAATGTGATGCTGACGGCGGTCGGGGTTGTGCAAGGCGACCATACCGTGATCGTACTGAACATCACGCCGTTGACGACGGTGGCGGCGCGGCAGGCGGGGGTACAGGAAGACGGCACCGGAGCGGTGACGGCTCAGGACGTCACTGGGGCAAACCAGCGGGTTGCAAAGGCCTTTGGTCTAGCCGGGGATCTGGCCAGCCTGACGCCGGTGGCGGTGGTCAATGCGGACGGCAGCGCCAATGTGTCGGCCAATGCTTATGGCCGGGTGCTGGCGGCACTTTCCGGGATGGAAAAAGGCCGCAGCGGCGGCACGGCGGCCGCCATCGCCGCTCTCGCGGCGGCTGGCGACGTCTGGCCTGACGCCCTGATGGCCGATCTGATCAAAGGCGGTATCGCTGCCGGCGTGTCTGCGGCCGAATTGCTTGCGACCGTCGAACCGGGCGCGGCGGGCCAGGCGCAGCAGTTGGGTGAGACCTTGTCGCGTGACGAAATTTTGGCTCTCAAACCTGCGGTTGCAGCGTCGCTGACCGAGGCGCAGATCGCAAGCATTGCAACCGAGGATCTTGCCGAGCTGTCGTTGGACTCCCTTCGATTGATGGTCAATCGGTTGACGCCGACGCAACTCGCTTCCCTGTCGCCGGAGCAACTTCAGGCGCTCGGCCACGACATCACCGCACTAACCCCTGCGCAGCTCGCGCAGTTGAGCGATGCACAACTCGCCGACTTGACGCCACAGCAAATCAGCGCGCTGGCCGCTGCCGGAGTTCTGTCGGCGTTGAGTGGCGCACAGATCGCCGCACTCG
>JAIQCU010002488.1:0-10745 GCA_022114935.1 Leptestheria dahalacensis
GAAATAATTAATTTAAAAAAATAATTAAAATAAATTTGTAGAAAAAAAACATTCAGAAACAGCAGAGAGTAGATTGGAATTGTTCAAAAAAAGCAAAAAACAAATGTGGCTGCTCTAATCCTTTGGTGTGTTTGGCCGTGAACCGTGGCTCTCACCCCTGAATTGTAGGCGGCAGTGGGAAGCTGAGGCGCCATCTTGGAACCCAACTTCGTGAACATCCTTACCAAAGGACCGACCACAACTAACAACCTCTGACTTCTACCCCAAACAACCAGCGTTGTCCGTTTTCAGGCAAGGTGCGTCTCGCTCCTTTTAACATTGCTAACGTTTCTTTTTAGCTTACCAGCGCACACGGCATTTGAAAGCAACACGACCAATCAGTAGAGCTTGCAGTGTAAAACTTGCTGCAAGTTATACGCGATCACTTGATGCAACTCCTGAAGGGATGCAGCAGAGAGGGTTTGAAGCCTTGAAACTGTGCCCTGAGGGCAAATGTAAAGCCAAGCTAAAGCTAGTTAAGATAGGAGATGAAGCTTGCATACAGAACTTGCGTCACCTGAAAACTTGCACATGAATCTTGCGTCCAATGGTGTGCCAAACTTTCACAGAAACTTGCATCGTTTCAACCAGAACATCAGTTACTCAACTTGCACACATGTACTTGTAGCAACTTGCATAGGAAACTTGCCGCAAGTTTTCCAAAACCAATCACGGAAGGAGCCAACCTCGACTGTTGCTTTCAAGTGCCGCTGCTTCTAATATAGTTTCTGTCTATCTGTAACTTAACCACCAAACGCCAAGCCAACTTAGCGCAAGTCAAAAGCAGAAAAACCACAACTTTCAGTGTAAAGTTTCGCTGGTTATTTTTCTCGTTAATTACCTTAATTAAGTTAAGAGCCAGGGACTTGAAACTGCAATATAAGTGCCATAAGCCAGTCATGCAATATCTTATTTTTTTAAAAAACTAAAGAATTTATCTTAAAAAAATGGGAAAAAATTCATCTTTACTCCCCCCCTCCACTCCAATCCATGGTGTGTGCGACTGTTACGGGTGCGACTGAATATAGGCCGTATTTATTGTCTATTTTCTATTCTGATTTTCTTTTTTAAAAAAATCCGCGTTCGTCTATTATTTTCCTTCCCTATTTTTCAAAAAAATATTTTTCAAATTTTCAATTATATTTTGTTGGTGACTGTTTTTTTCACTCCAATTTTCTATCTATTTTTTCTGTGCAGTGCGTTTTATTCAATTTACTATTATTTTTGGAGTTTTCTTCCCTCTTTCTGTGTTTTTTTATAGTCCCTCCACCTCTTTATGAAGTCTATCTATCTATCTATCGATCTATCCATCCCTGTATATATCTATTATCCGTAAAAGGAGATGTGACAAGTCATTTTGGGAAAAAAACGAACAAACAAGTGACTGAATGATGAAAGCGAAATGACAATTTATGAAGAAGATTATTTTAAAAAACGCGAATACAGTGCAACATAATCGTTCAGTAAAAAAAAACAATTTTCAACTTGTCCGATCCATTTATTCACCGAACAAAAATCCACAGAAAACGAGAGCTTTTTTGCATGCGGTGGGTCGGGTGTATGACTAATCCCCCCGTGTTTAACCTCTTCGTCGAGTTAATTAATGATATAGTTAGAGTTAATGCTGTTTTAGATAATCATGTAACAATTTGCAGAATTTTATGTAAATTTTAACTTTGTGGGGGCAACATTTACTAACGAACTGTTTTTTTCTCTTTTCCCCTCCCTTTTTACCCGTTAACCCCGCCCACTTTCTTGACTCCGCCCCCTTTTTTACTTTGATCCCGCCACCTTTTACCTTGGCCCCGCCCCCTTTCCTGTAAAAACACGCCCATTCATTCACCCTCTTGTCCTTACAACACTGTAGGTGCTTAACCGGCGTTTGTGTAGAAACAAACAACAAACAACCAAAAAACTGACCTGCAAACAACCTCTCCCAAAAAATTCCCACGTATCCAACCTTCCCAATGAAAAATCCCTTGTATCCTGCTGCCGTGCTGCTGCGCTGCTGTGCTGCTGGCTACCTTGGCTGCTGACTGTTGTTGCTGGGGGGTGCTGTTGTCGCGCGCTGGCTAACCCTCTAGTTGCACGTCTCTTGTATATGGGGGCTGGAAAATAACCTTACAACCAAACAACAACAACAGCACATCCTTACAGACTGTTGTAGATTCAACCACCAATCAAAAATCAAATCTTCTCTTCTTTTTCAATATTAACCAATAACCGGTGCTTGAGACGGAAAAGGAAACAAAAAACAAAAACAAAATGGCGTCGACGCTGGGGTGCCAAACAAACAAACCAACCAACACACATTTATACAATCAGAGAAATCAACGTATATTTTTAATTTTAAACATGATGAAGTTTATTTTGAAAACGAGCAGCTATTTGAGTTAATCTTGGCGCAGCTCTATCGAACGTAGTAGTACTTAATTAACTATAATTAAATTAAGAAATTATCTCTCATAATTTGACACGAATCTCTTTGCAAAGTTTGGTTAATAAGCCATGGTGTGCCTTAAATTCTTACAACTACTGATTGCGCTACTTAAACATTTTGATTGAAGATAAAAAACACACACATTAAAGTTAATTCTGGTGCCTTAATCAAGTGCCTTTAAGTTGATTGGAGTCGAATAAAGACCGAGATAACACTGACCGAGATCTGGTGTTTTGTACCCGGAATCGGATGGGAAACGACAATTGATAAAGTGCCATAAACGACGATGGTTTTTTTTTGTCTTCTTGTTTTGCCTTTTTACGAGTTTATTCGTTCATTTTGTTTTTCTCCATTTCAAATTTGTTCTTGTGTTTATTTACCCGCGCGAGTCTTTTCTGAATTTCTTGTTGTTGGCCTTCGAGAAATACATATCCTTTGTTGTATTTACAACATCTTCAAAGTGTCGGTTTGTTGATTATTCTTGATAAAATTGAATTAGTTAATGATGAGGGTTGTAAAGCGATCGAGAGAGGTAGGGTAGTGTAGGTCCCGTCCTAATTTTCGGGCAGTGAACCAGCGGCAAAGGAGGAGGTTGCTGGAACAGAATGACAGTTGAAGAAACGGTCAATATCATCTTTATTTCAGCTAGTTTTTGAATACAGGGGATAGATAGATAGATAATTTAAGGGGATATTGTAAGTACATATAAATGCTATTGTTTAACAACTTTATCAATGTTCAATAAGTTAACTGTTATATTATTTATTTACAAGTACAATCTAGAGTAAAAAATGAACGGTGGGGAACTCTAGTAATTTCGATACTTTAGGATTTTATTCTGGCCAAACTAACAGTCCGATTTCAATGAAACTTGACCAGTGTATAGAGTGCTATCTGTTCTATGCTCCGCATTCTTTTGGCACTTGTAACTTTGAAAACGTGGGTGCCATAAGCGATTAACTTTTACTCAGCAAGAACCCCTTTTTGATTGCTCCTTACATTAAGTGTTTACTGTGAACAACCGATATAGAACTAGTATATTGCTAATTATGTTTTATCGTCTTATAATTAGCAAAAGCAGCTAACTTCACATGAATAACACCATACATAAAATAGTAATCTTTTTATTTCCGTAAGTCGATACATAATTCAATCTTAATAATCGATTCTTCATAAAATTACGATGCAAACCTACTACTGTAATGTATATATGATGATAATAACAGTTGTAATATCAATAATCTGTGGAATGTAATAATTGAATTACAATTAAAGAAGCGGCTTTTATTCCTCGAAAAATCATCGTAGCCCGTAGTAGTTTCTGTTGACTTGCCATTTACAAGTTTTGCTGTGTATTATTATTCTTTGCTTCATCACCTGAAGGGCTAAATTTCATGTTCCAATCGGCTTGACATCTAAAAAAATTAAAATTAAAATTAGAATAACAAATCAGATATTAACTGACGGTTGAAAATGATGGCGGGATCCATGTTCAAGGTAATTTATTAACTGCAAATTAAAGTTCAATGAAATCTAATACTATATACATGAATTATTTTGGTTGTCATTCTGTGTGATTAAGTAGAAAGTCAGTTGGTATTTCAAAAATTCGGTCTTTTGTTTGATACAGGACAAAGGTCAGGTGGTATTCGACGACCAGTGGCCGTTGATGAAGCCGACGATTCTGAAACTGCTGCGACAGGAGGATGTCGGCAAGTCGGAATGGCAGGACTGTTTTTGGATGCTCCACAAGATCTGTCTCTGGGACGAGAAGTCTCACCCCAAAATGTATCGAGCCCTGCAGGACGACATCCTCGAATTCATACGACAGGCTCAGGCGGTATATCATCGACACCGTCAAACGAGATGCCGTTGTGGCTTTTAAATTACTATTTTAGGTTCTAAACTTCTGTTTTTGTCTCTTAGAGGGTCATGTCGCACGAGGAGGACCAGTCGTTACTCAAAGCGTATATCGGCGAGTGGAGGAAGTTCTTCACACAGTGTTCCTATGTACCGAAGCCATTCTTCCCGCTCGAGACGGCGCTGCAGGGCAAGAGTCCGTCCAGCATTCAGAAGAAGGCGCAGCAGAACGCTGAGGATAGTCTGGTCCGCAAGGTACGACGTTTACTGTTGGTTGGTTCAACAACCGCAACGTCACATTACTTGATCCTATTTTTCAGCTGATGTTGGACTCGTGGAACCAGAGCATCTTCTCGAACATCAAGTACCGCCTCCAGGACTCGGCCATGAAGCTGGTTCACGCGGAGCGCAACGGCGAGGCGTTTGATTCGCAGCTGGTCATTGGCGTGCGGGAGTCGTACGTCAACCTGTGCTCGAATGCCGAGGACAAACTGCAGATCTATCGGGAGAACTTCGAGAAATTTTACATCGAATCGACCGAGGCGTTTTACAAATTGAAAGCCCCGCAGTACCTCGAGACGAATGGCGTCCAGAACTACATGCACTACGCCGAGGCCAAGTTGCGGGAAGAAGAACAGCGGGCGCAGAAGTATCTCGAGAGCTGCTCCATGCAAGCCGTAATCGATAATATTCATCATTTATGAATGGATTTAAAAAAATTAAAATATTAGGTTAATTATATGTAATCGGTTACTTTTTGCAGTTGATCGACTGTTGCGTCAAAGTTCTGGTAACGACATTCAAGGAGACCATCCTGTTGGAGTGCGCCTCGATGATTAGACAGCATGAAACCAAAAGTAATCCAAGTTTTATGAAAATTAAACTCGATTTCAGTTAAATATTTAAACCGTAATTTTTTGGATGAATAAGAATTGCAGCTAATGTTTCACTTGATGGACCGGGTGCCCGACGGGATCGCCCCAATGCTCAAGGATCTCGAGGACCACATTGTCAACGCGGGACTGGCCGACATGATGGCAGCTGCTGATATCATTACACAGGTTTTAATTTAATTTAATGCTCAGATTAATTCAGTTAACGCGTCAACTTCTGTATTTCTTGACTGAATAGCGAAAACTTAATTAACTCTAGTTTAGTTCGACTTAATTGGTATAATTTCAATCTTTGAAAGTTAAATTTTATAGTGTTAAGTTAAATGACATTTGGTTGTCATTAATTTAAGTCTGATTTCATTAAATTATATATAATCCAGGTAACCGATAAGTAATTTATGGTTAATTTAATTTGAATTCGATTATAATTTGAATTTGATTGATTGCCAGGACTCTGAGAAATACGTCGAGAGACTGCTGGCCCTGTTCAAGCAGTTCAGCCAGTTGGTCAAGGATGCCTTCGTGGACGATCCCCGCTTTTTGACGGCCAGGGATAAAGCCTTCAAGCAAGTGGTCAACGACACTTCGGTCTTCCGGCTGGATTTGCCGACTCGGCTGGGCAGCGGGGCCATCGTCTCGAGCGTCAAGACGCAACCCGAGTCCAAGTGTCCCGAACTGCTGGCCAACTACTGCGACATGCTGCTGCGGAAGACGCCGCTCAGCAAGCGGCTGACGTCGGACGAGATCGAAGGGAAACTGCGTGACGTGGTATCAATTCTTTTCTAAAAAAATATTTACTGATAAGGTTTTTTTTTTTTTTACTGATAAGGTATCTTGGTTTGTATGGTGATGTAATTACCTGGAAGCGTACCGACCTATCTATCTATCTACCTATCCATCTGTCTGTCTATCCTGTCCATCTGTCCATCAGATTATCCATCTACCGATCTACTGAAATCAATTTTTAAAAAAGAGATTGCGCTATTATTAAGGAGTAAGCAAGTGAATTTAAGATTCTAATCGTCAATTCCAGCTGTTGGTGTTGAAGTACGTCCAGAACAAGGACGTCTTCATGCGCTACCACAAGGCCCATCTGACCAGGCGACTCATTCTCGACACTTCAGCCGACAGCGAGAAGGAAGAAAATATGGTCGAATGGTTAGCAGCTCCACACAATTTTTTTTTAAATGTTGAAACCTCTGTTTTAATAGTCAAATTAACTAGTTCATCGAGTAGATTATCCGCTAAAGATTCAATTTTAATGTAATCAGTTTACGATGTTTTTCCGTACTGAATTGACTGATTAACGTGATTAACACTAATTATATATTAAATCGATCATTTTTTATAATTACTATATTTATTATATTGGTAATATTATCTGCCTTATTAATGGGAATACGTTTATTTTGAAATTTGCAGGTTACGCGAGGTGGGCATGCCGGCGGACTACATCCGCAAGCTGGCGCGCATGTTCCAGGACATCAAGATCAGCGAGGATCTGAACCAGCAGTTCAAGGAGGATTACCGCAAGACCAAAGGCTCCATCGCAGATTCGATCAGCATCAAGATCCTTAACGCCGGGGCCTGGGCCCGTGGCTCGGAGCGGGTCACCGTCTCGCTGCCGCTCGAGCTCGAGGATTACATCCCCGAGGTGGAGGACTTTTACCGCAAGAAGCACAGCGGTCGGAAGCTGCAGTGGCACAACCACATGTCCAACGGAACGGTAATCCAGCAGTACGATGATTCAACGTCCCGTTGATAACATCGTTAATTATAATTATTATTACCATTTAATAAACGTATATATGTATATATAGTCATGTCTATTAATATTAATGTGAAAATTATTAATTGTTTTATGTATTTTAGTTTTATAAATATTATTCATGTTAATCTTTGCCCGCAGATTCAGTTTGCCAACGACATCGGCCGTTTCGACCTAGACGTGACGACCTTCCAGATGGCCGTCCTCTTTGCATGGAACGAGAGACCGAAGGAGAGGATCTCGCTGGAGAACCTGCGACTGGCGACGGAGCTCCCCGATTCTGAGCTGCGCAGGACCTTATGGGTAACTCAGCTTAACGAAACAAATTTTATTAATCTGAATTAAATTAACTGTTCATTATAATTCCTAAATAACTATTTGATTAACATTAAATTAAACTTAATTTAAAGTCAAAGGTAATTTATACGGTTGATTTGTTAAGTAACGAACTTTTTGCCGCAGTCTCTCGTGGCCTTCCCGAAGTTAAAACGGCAAGTGCTGCTGTGCGTTCCCGAGGTCCAGAGTCCGCGAGATTTCAACGAGAACACCCTCTTTACTGTGAACCAGGAATTCGCCTTAATGTAATTATTTGGAATTTAAATATTTCCCGCATTTCCTTGGTCACGTGATAGTTCTTAACCAATAGAAAGAATGGGAAACTTCAAAAGCGCGGCAAGATCAACCTGATTGGTCGACTGCAGCTGTCGACGGAGAAGAGCAAAGAAGAGGAGAACGAAGGCATTGTCCAGCTGAGAATCTTAAGGACTCAGGTAAGAATCGAGAATCACGGGACTTTGACTCGTGGATAGAACAGGTATATAGTTTATGAAGGTAGATGGATAGACAGACGGATTAATAGATGGATAGTTAAATAGATAAATAGTTCGCTAGGTAGGTGGGTAAATAGACAGACAGATAAGTAGATAGGTAAAGATATAGATCGATAGAGAGGTAGATAGATGGATTAATTGATTGATAGGTGGATAGATAGGCAGACAGAGTAAATAAATAGGTAAACAGACGTAAAGGTAGAGAGATAGATAGATAGGTTGATTGATAGATAGGTTGGCAGATAGATACACAGACAGATTAAGAGATACATAAATACACTGATAGGTAGGTGGGTAGATGGTAGATGGGTAGGTAGAGAGATTGATATATTGGTTCATAAATAGGTACAAGTAGATAGGTAAACAGGTAAAAGTGTAAACATACAGATAGTTAAATAGATTAATAGATAGGTAGGTAGATAGGTAAGTAGGTTGGTAGATAGACAGACAGATAAACAGATAGGTAGAGAGATAGATAGACGGATAGGTTGCTTCATTAATAGGTGGATAGATATGTAGATAGTATATGGACAGAATAGCTAAATAAATAAATAGATAGATAGGTAGGTGGTTAGATAGGCAGACAAAGTAGACAGATAGAGAGATAGATAGATTGATTGACAGATAGGTCAGATAAACAGATAGGTAGATAGATCGATAGGTAGGTAGGTAGGTAGGTAGACAGACATAAACAAATAAGTAGAAAGATAGGTACATGGATAGATTGATTGATTAAAAGTTGTATAGATATGTAGATCGATAGACGGACAGATAGATAGTTTTAGGTAGACAGATATATGGATAGATAGATGGATAGATGGGTCAATAGATTGACTAATAGGTAGATAGACAGGTGAATCGATACTATATTCAGTTTTTTCTTACATTTGCAGGAGGCCATCGTGAAAATCCTGAAGATGAGGAAACGCATCACGAACGCCCAGCTGCAGACCGAGCTAGTGGAAATCCTCAAGAATCTCTTCCTGCCCTCAAAGAAGATGATCAAGGAGCAGGTCGAGTGGCTCATCGAGCACCGCTACATGAAGCGGGACGACAAAGATATCAACACGTTTATTTATCTAGCCTGAACGGAGGGGTCTCCTCATTTTCCTTAACGTGTCGCGTTTTGTTACCTTGTCGACGTAGAAACGTTCCCCGTCGGACAGAATTGTGCGGTGACTGTAAATAAACAATTGCAATAACCTCTACGGCTAGGTTGGAAAACGATTGGTTTTTTCAAAGGTGTATTATATGCAACACAACTTGATAATCTTGCAGAGTTTTAGTTTTTATCTTTGCAAAGACAAGCTAGAACAGATTCTCGAACAACATGGTGAGTCCTAAGGTCAACGACAAAGTTTTCTTTAACTCGCACTGAAAGAAACAGAACGGAATGAGAGATATTTTTTCCTCGTTTTCTCTTTAAACTTTCTGGGTTGATAATCTTCGGGAATTTTACAAATTTATTTAGTCTCGTTTCCCCGCAGTTCAGTTCGGTCGGATCTTGCCCGGAACGTAGTTCTTGTCGATAATCGGCTCCTGCAGGAACATGTGTAGGCAGCGCTCGTTCTGCGCCAGGGGATGTCCCGCCACCCTGAAAAATAGCCGCGTTGAAACGTTTTCGTTCAAAATGACCTAGATGCTTGAATTGGGTTACTTGTTGACGAACAGCTCAAGTCCCTTGCGTCTGTCCTCGATGAAGTCCTCCTCGAAGATCCCGTCGTCGCTGCGGAACGGCATCTGTCTCTTGATGGCCTTGCTCGGGAGGGGCGGCACTACGATCTATGGGGAGAACATCTGAATGTGAGTGCCGTATTATAGAGAAAAACGATCTAAACGCTTACTTTGCTGTCGCGTTCCAGCTCGTTTCTGAGCCACTCAAAGTCAGAGTACCTCCGTCTGACGCTCGACTCCTTCAGTTTAAATATCGGCAGATTCGTCTGTAATTATAGTTAATGTTATCAGTAAGGAATCACGTACTCGTTAATCCAATTATAAAGCGAGTCACGTACTCTCATGCGGACTTCGTAATCGGTATAACGTTTATTTCCAACGCCGTGAGTGACTGGGTTGATGCAGTCAATCTCCAGGAAATTGGCCGGTGCTGCATACGCGTCGTCCAGTGTTTGTTTCTTGGCGTTTAGCCTTCGAGTCGATTCCGAGTTATCCATTCTAATTCCAGCAAAAAATGTTGACGAAGGGGGAGGAAAATAAAACTGTCAGACTTCTAGAAAACAACAACCTAAGTCTACTGTGGCTAAGCCAAATAATAGGATACTCCTACTTCTGAATACCGCGCCACCTAGTGGCCACTTAACCGAATAAATTTAATTTTCGAATGAAGTTTTTTGGGGAAATTTATTTATATCTCAATTCAAAAATGGTCGTAATGTTAGTATTTTTAAAAATAATATGGTACATAATACAGTAAATCACCAGAAGATACTAGTGGCTCGCGACAAATTAGTGGCTGTTTCCGGGACCTTTTGACCAAAGTGAGTTACGTGCCACAATGTCGGTACCTTTTATCATGGGTAAGTTAAATGGGTAACTTGTTTGGCGAATTCAATCAAAGTTGGCTAACTCCTAAAGGTTACTAGGGATTCATAATTTCAGTATTATACTACTGTTTTAAATTCGTAATATGGATGTTATTGAAAACATAATAATTTACCGCTAGGTGGCGTGACTGTTGTCCGTGTTGGAAGCAAACCAAAACAATGAAAATTAATGCGTTGCATTAACCCTTGTATTAATTAGCTGTTAACTTCAATGACTCTCCTTAATTTGATGACCTTAGAGCTTACGCGGTCAGTGTGGTGCTGGTAAGGTTTTAAATGAGTCACTTTAATGATCAATGAAGTGCGGATATGGCTTTTATTTACATGTTGCATATAGCAAGGTGTAAACGACAA
>JAIQCU010002489.1:0-13483 GCA_022114935.1 Leptestheria dahalacensis
CCAAAATGCCTTTAATTAAGGGAAGATACAGGAAAAAAAGTATCGGATTTTTCCTGGGCTTAATTAATCTGCAATATACCACTGCTTGTCAGATCAGAGTCAGATGATAGGAAGGTTCGGTATTCAAGAAGTGCGCCCACGCAAATAACTTCCCACGCGATTCACCCTTTTTCTGGATAAATCAATTCTCCGACCTTCAAATTCGTTTAATTTTAAAGAAATCAATTTTCAACAGTAACGTTCTGTTCCACACACAAAAAGTGCACACAGTACAGCGCGTTGGTATATACTTCTAGATGTAATTTTGCCTAAACTATAACGGCTCAATACCATCGGTAATTGGAGGTTACATAACTAATTAATATTAAAGTCATCGTGTAAGTTCTTATGGTTATCCAGCTAATCTGTTAAAGATATAACCAAAATACTTGGATGAACTTATCTCTTGCTGTAGACCGTTTCTTTTAGGGAACAGACTGTCCAGTAAGTTGAATACTTTATACAATCGTAATATTGTAATTATGGTAAAGCATTTCTGTTGTTAGAGCGGTATTTGAGAGGTAGAGGCATTCTGCTCTGTTTTTGCTATTTCATGATTGCAACCAAATACTCCGCTATTTCCTGTGTGCAGAACGTCCTTGTATCTTTGTCTGATTCAAGCGATATATAGCACGTACGCATGGCTGAACTTCCTTCACATAGGATGTCATGTTTGTACATCTATCTAGTTTTCTAGTGTTGATATTATACGTCACTTTATAATAATGTTGTCACATACAATGAAGGTTTTGTAAGATGAACACTATGAACTGCTGATCGTTAACTATTTATGACTATAATTATGATATTGCAAATCACAATGATATTGAAGAGACATTATGTATTATAACTTAATTGTCTGTCTATTTATCTGTATATCTAGCTTTCTACCGACTTATAGCTTCTTTCTATGAGGCGATTTGGTTTATTAGCTATCTGTCTGTCTACCTACCTGTCTGTCTGTATGTCTGTCTGTCTGTCTGTCTGTCTATCTATCTATCTATCTATCTATATCTGTCTGTCTGTCTATCTATCTAAATATCTAGATATCCCACTATCCGTCTATCCGTCTATCTATCTATCTGTTTGTCTGTCTATCTATCTATCTATCTTCTACCTATTTATCTATAAATCTATCTATCTATCTATTTATCTATCTGTCTGTCTACCTAGANATCTATCTGTTTGTCTGTCTTTCTATCTACCTATCTTCTACCTATTTCTCTATCTAACTATCCATCTATGGTATCTATCTATCTATCTGTTTGTCTGTCTTTCAATCTATCTATCTTCTACCTATTTATCTATCTAACTATCCATCTATGGTATCTATCTATCTATCTATGTACTTAACCTGTATCTACATCTCGAGGAATATAAGCGGCTTATGTTAATTATTGCTTACGTCAAGGAAGGTTAACCTTTTGAGCACTGAAACTGTGTGGGCAGTTGAGTTGGAAACCCCTTTGGTGAACAAGGGCGGACCTTTCAGGTTGCGTCCTGACATAACGGTGCTGTATACCCCGCAGTCACGTTTCCGATTCTCGATACTTTAGGCATTCTCAAGAGGAACAGAACCGAGAACCTTAGTGCCAGGCGTGTCAGTGATTTGACTAAATGATCGATTCTTAAGCTTTTCTGTGTATCGATTATTCAAAGTCGTTACGAGAAACCGGTTACACGGACAAGCTCGCCTTCTGCAGTTCGTGCAATCTTCATTGGGTGGTGCAGTTAGTAGTCCCAGTTTTCAAGTGTCTTAAAACAGTTACATTCTATTGTAATCATCAAAATAAGCTGGTAAATACTTAATCAATTTTCCTTTTCGTATATTTTCAACTGTCAGGTTTTAAAAAAAGATCAGGATCGACGTCACTATACTTTTGACATTGTCTGCCTTAGCCTCGTACTGAATTAACGTCTTATACAAACGTGCACAAAAAGGATATACTGTAAAGCCCTTAAAGAGTTTGGACCCTTTGGCAACGAGTTAAATGCCTTCAGAGCAATTTTTCATTTATTTTCGATCTATCTTATTTATTTACTATCTATCTACATATCCGTTTGTGTGTCTAGCTGTCTATTTATCTATCTATCGAGCTAGCTAGCTGTCTATCTATCTAAGTATCCAAGTATCTATGGATCCTTCCACCTGTCGTCTTTCTAACTACCCTGTATATATATCTTTATGTATTTATGGATCTATCTATCCATCTATCGATCTATCTATCTATCTATCTATCTATCAATCTATCGTAGGTACCCCAACCCTGAAGAGTTTGACCCTTTTTTGCAAGTCGCCTAAATACCCCCCGAGCGACTTTCCTTGTACTTGAAACAATTATGGCTGCAAGTTGCTCTAGATTCCTCGGATTGTTTCAGGAAGTGCCCAATGTTGAAAAGACGACACTGTTCCGAGTTGAGTCGCCTACTCGGTGTGAAACAGATGCGCTCTTTTCGGGTAACAAGAGCTCGTGAGATTCGTCTTGCCCATTTTCCCACGCATCCTCTGGAAGACTGTGTTTACAAGGTCCACAATACTTCCCCTTTTTGTGTCCTTCCTCTTTTTTTAACGCACCAGATTGAGATCATCCAGCATGAAGTTTCTCACTATGTGTAGCAGCAATGGTCAACGCACTTTCAGTTCTTATGGTTCCGGGGTAAGCAGCCTGGGAAAATTATCAATTGGCTAAAAAGAATGTCAAATAAAGTTTAAATTCACGCCCAGGCAAGGGAGTAAACAAGACAACGTCGAAATTAGACTTTCTTGACTTTCATTCTCCGGGTCACTTGTCGTCTGCGCGGGATTGGGAGATTTATGGTACGGCAGGGATTTGTTGGTTTCATTTAACGGTCGTGCAGGTTAGAGACCCGCGAGCTCGGTGAGCCCAAGCTGGGTAATATTTTCGCCGTGTGTGTGTACGACCACCAAGCTTGGATGAAAAAAGAGCCTTACCCAGGGCTCATTTGTCAGCGGGAAGCAGTGCTGATCAATGGCCAGTCTAGTGAGCTGCTCCGGCTACTTATAAGCTCAACTTTGGTGTAACTGAAATCTGGAGAGTTAACAGTGAATTCATTCGAGTGCAATTTTCCCTGAGGAATGCGAGTCGAAACTGAATATCGAGAATTTGTGTAATTATTTTTTTTTTTACATTTGTCAAATTGTTTGTATGTCCAATGTGAAACACTATTTGCTTTTTATAATAGGCAACTTTCAGTTATACTTAATCGATTACGATTTAAAATACCCTCCTGTATATCGTTTAGATTCAATTGTTAACCTTTACTGCGATTCTATAGCCAAACTGTATAGTTGCCATTGCCGTTAAAATAATATCATTCACAAGGTTAGCCATTGCGTTGATGCAGCAGACGTCTTAGACATACTTAATTTCCAGTCTATTTATATTAGGTCCAGCTATACTTGGTATGTACCTGTCATTGTGCGTATATACGCAACACAGTAACTTAATTGGTTCCTCTGCTGGCAAGTAGATCTAAACTGTTGAATCATTTCTAAATCATCTTATCTAATACATGAATGACACTTGTAAGATACCGTATGTTGTAAACACGTCTGAAACTTGTTCGTCAGCTGTACTGTGTGATATTTGGTCAAGAAAGCGGATAAAAACTCAAAGATTGCTCTGTTTCTTGTCTAGAGACTTGTATACGTTTACTGCTGGTTGGCCCTCTTTCTCGTTATAAGTCATTACCCTGATACGGGGATTAATGTAATATTAACTGAACAGGCAAGTGCAAGCCGTTTCGGGAGAATGGATGAACTCGCTGGTTAGACAGCCAAGTCGGCGCAGGAATTCAAAGGATTACGTTGCGGCCGGCGATATTGTAGCTCGGGGTATTCGCCGCAGCTGGACCATATCAAGTAACTCGTCAATTATCTCAGCACTGTGGGCTTTTGTGCTCTGATACTAATGGTGGTTTACTCTTTCGATGCTAGGTCCTCCGTCATCCAAAGAATTGCCACCATCAGCCCAATTGCAGGCTTACAAAACACTTGAGGCTCCGCCGCGGAAATTTCGAGACAGCGGGAGAATTCCCGACGAGAACCAGCCACCCATGGACTGGCAGCAGCAGCAGCAGCGCGGCGATCCTCGCTTTCATGCCAGCGCTGGCCGTAACGACGGCCAAGCGAAAGGTCATCAACGAGTGGCTCCTCGGCGATCGGCAAGTCTGTCGCAGGCAGACGCGGCTTTCTTCGATGACAATGTGCTGCCCACTTGCAAGTATAATGCTGCCTCGTCGACGCGACTCTTTTACGAGGACCATCAACGGAACGACAGGAAACAACACGTTCACAGTGGCTATGATGAAGAACCATTAAGAGGCATCAGTCGCGCCCAGGGTGTAAGATTTTTTGCCTATTCCTTGAAATATTGAATTATTAATTATTATATTATAAATATCAACAAATTATTATAAAAATGACGTCATACACGAAAACGGTTAGAATATTTACACAGTTACGCATTTCATTTAACACTGTGGCTAAATGAATATATCCGTTATACGGAACTAGAAATCCAGTATTCGCTTAGACTGAACCATTAAACAAAGAAATTACGACTTTATCGTGCGATTTGTAAGCCGTATTCCCTGGGAGTCGTCCCTGGCACTTTGCATAATTTCCCAGCTAATGAATTTAACGATGCCGGTTATGCACCAGGCGAGTGATTCACACTCGATAGCTCTTAATTTTTTCCCCTTCAAAAACTACAGTTGCAATTAGATGTTGTTTTGCTCTACGAGTTTCATAATTCACATTAACGTAACATCATTCCAAGTTTATTGTAATTAAAGTTACGTTAAATTTATTTACGACACTGCGAAAAAGAAGATTGCCAAGTAAAACTGCATTTATTTACGACACTGCGGGACATGTTCTTTAAAGTTGTAACACTTAAGTTATATGGGATGGCGAAAAAGAAGATTGCCAAGTAAAACTGCACAAATACGGTTTTGCGAGGCCGTAGTTTTTGTCTAGATCGCATGGTCCGTAAAGTCGTCTAAACGCACGATAGTCTTGGTCTAAACACGAACGGAAATGTGTACAAAACGAGGACTTTTTAGTCGCCTTTCTATTAGGCCAAAGAGATCGTTTCTATCGATTCTTTTTGTGTATAGTTGGAAGCCGAGGCCGAGGCCGTTTGGAAATCGCGATGGAGATCATCGTCGCCTCCACCCGTGTTAGAAGATTGGGTGCCTATCAAACCGCCTCATCTAGCCTGGGCTAAAGCCGTTCCAGTTGAAACAACCGACGATAGCAAACAGATTCCACGACGACGACCGGTGGAGCCACAATCTCGCCGGGCGCAGCTTAAGGACGACTGCATTCCCAGGAGCGTATCGGGTGAAATGATCTACCTGGAACGCGATCCCGATGCTCCCTATGTCCGTCAACGAACGCTGAGTATTGATCGAGGAACTGGTGAGCCTATGCCTTACAAGACCTACGAGGAAGAGCTCCGCGATTACAAAATCCGCACCGGAAGCGTCGACCGTCTAGCTTTACGAGGTCGACAAGGTCGGGGCATCCGCATGGGAACCCGCAGCCAAGTCGGCCGGAGTGTACCCACCTCGCTGGAACGCCGGGGATCGGAACCGTCCCGGGAAGCTTACCACCGGCGTAGGGAGAGCGATTCCAGTTCGTCATCCAACAACCGAACCGTACAGCGCCGCTCCAGTAGCGCTGCCACTGATTTCAGCAACAGCAGCAGTGGAGCCGGATCCGCTGAACCATCGCGGGCTTCCCGTGCGGATGAACCAGCGAGGAATAGACAGCCAGGGCGCAACGTCAATCGTGTCTATATCGATGCGCCAGATGATCGCAATGAAGCGAACCAGATCAAAGTCACTATGATTGACTCGCATTCGCTGCAGCGGCCGGCGAAAAACGCGAACAACTCGTGCGGATCATCGACGATTCCGCGCACTGGTAAACGCAGTTCCAGTCGGGAGAATTTCGGCTCAACAACTGTGTATCTGGAAGCGACTGGTCCACCTTGCCCGGCGCCTGAAGAGAGGCAACCGAGTGCATCAACGACTACCCGCGACACGGCTGTAGGCACCAGCGGTCTTAAAATGGAAAGCAGTATCCGCAATAAAGATTACGATATCGAGTCTCTTACGGGAGCCATTTTCCACAAAGTTACCGTTAAGCGAAGGAAACAAGAGTCTTCCCATCTAGACGGCCGAAGATTAGGTAAGCTTTCAAAAGGAACCCTTTCTATAAGCTTCCATTTGTCGGTGAACAAAACTTTATTACCGCCCGGCTTATTTACCCAAAAGAAAAGAGGGATTTCTACAAATTGTACTCACAATGACGAATCCAAGATGTCCGAAACAAAGCTTTCCAAGCAATTTTTATCCCAGTAGATTAACAGATACTACTGACAGACACGTACACAGACGGACAGATAGACAGCCACACAGATAGATAGATAGATAATCTAGATAATCTAGATAGATCGTCCGATCGATACATAGGTAGATAGATAGAGAGATAGATCGATACAAAGATAGACAAATTATTTATATAAGATAGACAGATTGATAGATATCGATCGACAGACAGGCAGACAAATAGATAGATAGATAGATAGATAGATAGACAGATAGATAGATAGACAGATAGATAGATAGACAGATAGATAGATAGATAGATAGATAGATAAAGATAGATAGATAGATAGACAGACAGACAGATAGATAGATAGGTAGATAGATAGATAGATAGATAGACAGATTGATAGATCGATCGACAGACAGACAGACAGATAGTTAGATAGATAGGTAGATAAATAGATAGATAGATAGATAGATAGTTAGGTAGGTAGATAGATAGATAGAATAGATAGATTACTGATAGACAGACAGATAGTTGGTGATATCTCTACCATATTGGACGCTCTCAATATGGTCCGGCACCTTATCTCTTGTGTCATTTTCACAAATACCTTGACACCGGCAGATAAAACAAGACTCGAGTGGAAAGACGAACGTCCATTCTGTTAAAGTCGTCCATACTTTCTCGCCTTTTTGAGCATTGTGTACTGGCAAACAACACAGTGAACGGGATGTATACAAAGCAAAACACGCAGTACATCGCTTGGTTGCTTTCTGCGCAAACGACCGAAAAAGTGTCACTTTCTTCATAGTAAGCTGAATTCGGACATGTTGGATCTCGTGGCGGATATTACCTTTATGTTTCGCAAATATTAACAGATTTCTGAGCTTAAATGTACAGCTTTGTCTTGTGAACAGACCAAAGATATTGTTGCTGGCTGCCCGGAACAGAGAACTTGCACGCTACATCTCTTACATTGATTTTCCTCGGGAACCTTGTTACCAGTCCAATTTCAATTGTAACACACAGAAGCATTTCCAAAAGAATGGGTTATCTTGCCTTTATCTTCCTCTCCTGATCCTGAACCCAAAACACGCTATAACAGCAGAGATGGCCCCCCCAAAAAAACAAAATATAAATCTGTATTTTGCAATGATATATAAAGGCTTGCAATAAGCTCCTCTCTGTTTGGCAGCAGCGATATCTTTGGAAACTCGTCTGTGATTTATACGTGTAATAACTGCTTCAGTTGCTTTCGCACAGAAGCTCTATAATGCTTTTGCCTAATGTGATATCTTACACGGGACGTTTAGCTATCTCTTTGTCTGTATCTAACTTCCAGAAATTGGCACAGCAATCACGGAAATGAGCAAGAAGGCTCCCATCTTTCGTTTCCCGCTGCATGAGGGCCTAATGAGCAACGCGGGAGCGGCACAAACTCACCAGTTAACCAAGCGTTTACCGTAACCCCCATCTTAAACCCTAACCATAAAAAAGGGCCCCCACTCTGCTTTACTTCCTCACGACATTTTCGCCTTTCATATTAAAAACAAATCTGGAATCCTTTCCAAGATGTGGTCATCCAATGATTTTCATGTTTCGTTTCATTGTGTTAAAACCAAAGGTGAGCAACCACAGTCTGTCAACTCGCCCCTTGTCACGAGGCGTACGACGCACTCCCTTCAGGAATGGCACAGTTACGTGGTTCGAACTGTGCAAACAAGTAACGATGCCGAGACTTCAGACAATCTCCTTGTAGATGAGTACAGCGATATGCAAGACGCTGCGGTACAGACCAGCGGTTTGACCTCCGAAGATGAGGCATCTGATTACACTTACCAGGACTCCAACACCGGTACGCAGAGTGCGCGTGAAGAATCTCCTCTACTCCAAGCGGAGGATCGTCGAAGTTTGATGGCCTCGTCAGAAACTTGCAGTGCCTTGCCCTGTAATAGCGACACTGCAAGCGACATCGTTCTGGACGCAAACAAGATTGTTCCCGAGGGAGACGACTATAAACTGGTATTCATAAGTTCCGACTCGTCAAAAAGTTCGCTGGAAGAGAGCTTCGAAGCCTCGGATCAGTCGCCCGTGCATTCGAGAAACCCGTCCAGCGTCAATGAATCGGATACAGGCGGATTTATCGATGAGAGCGACTGGGACTTGTTCAGTTCGGGCCTGAAAAAAATCGCCGAGCAGAGTAGCAGCAGCAGCGGCAGCAAGACGCGAGGCAAAACCAGGCACAACAGCAGCAGTGATGAGAGCAAAGTTCACCAGCCGTCGAAAAACATCAACCGGAAAGGGACTGGAAGCAAACAGCGTTTTAGCGAGAATGACTGCAGCAAGTCGTCCACACTTGGCTCGATGACAAGCTCCGATAACAATAGTCCGCGAACCTTTTTGATAGATGACTTTAATTACGCATGGGATCATTCACACGAGCACCTCGCAAAAAGTCACCCCGCTGCAGCGACGTCAGCTAGTTCACCGGATCACCGTCAGCGTAACGAGAGCCAGTGGAGCATTGCATCTGCAGCTGAAGACGAGAAACCAGATCCGGTGACCTACACCACTCGTGAAGTCCAGACGGATGCGGATATGAGCCTCCTGTACGACACGGATGGCTTAGAAATGGTTGACACAAGAACCAGTGCCAGCCCGACGAGGAGCATGGAAGAGTGGGAAACAATGAGCCACATCCGAGCGTCTCGAGTCAGCACGCCGGCCTGCTTGAGCAGAAATTTCTCGCTGCTCGATGAAAGTAACAAAAGCTATGTTCCTATTTGGCAAATATCCACTAGCTCACGCTCGAGTAACCAAAGTCTGCACAATCTGCTTAGCACGTGCATCGAAACGCAAACAGAAACACAAAGTCTCGTCGATGTGGACCAATCAGTGGCGAGACGTAGCCATTTGAAGGAGAACAGCTTCCTCATCAGCGCCGCTAAATTGGACGATTCTTACGCGTACTTCGTCGAACCACCGGGCGGCGGTAGCTTCACCGACTCCCCGAGCGCGGATTACGTCCGCTCATCCCAAGACTACAGACAGTCCGTCCCGAATCGATATTTCAGTCGCAGCGATTCCAAGCGTTCCAGCGGGGAGAGAAGCCTGGAAGAATTCAGTTTTCGCGATCACATTTTCGCACACGATAACGTCATTTCCAGCCTCTATTCCCCAGATGGACTAGCCTTGCCCGGTTTCCAGGAATACCGAGATAAAATTCTGACCGAAATTCAGGCTTACACGGCTAAAGGCGACTGGAATCTAGTCGCATCGGAAAGTACGGCTCTTATGGTGCCTAAGAACGATAATTATCTCGTAAATTCCTCGCCTTATCAGAGCGAGAAAAAAGCGTGGCACGATTTGAATGCCGTTAAGAAAAGCGCCATTTCCCGCGCCAAATTGGGCAATTACTGTGTGTGGCCCACAGGGTCGCGTTTAGTTCCGAATTCCGTCAAGAGGTGGCGTGGTGATGAAACCGATAAACCCCGACCTCCAGACTTTCACGCATTCAACAGGCAGACGGCAGCTGCAGGAGGCAGTGCGGTGGCTCTTTTATCGTCAGGTGTTTCGGTGGAAAGCTGCGACAACAAACACGAAAATCAGTGGCAAAACTCGACAATCGCGGAGAAATCTTCAAACAGTGAAGTGCCCGAGGCTATTCTTGATATTTCGCCCCACCGTTGGAGTCACTGTGAAAGCCCGCAGCACTCGAATCGTGACTGGAATTTTTCGTTATTTGCCAACAACGGTGCGCCAGCGTCTACGCAATCTCGTCCGTTGGACATGAGTAGTGAAAATAAGGACGGTGACGACGAAAGTGCTGTGTTGAAAGGTGAGCGCCCGCAAACATTAGACATCGTAGAATCCCAAGATCACAAGAAAAAAGGAGATAGAAGAAGGAAGGAATTTGACGAGGAAAACCCAAGGGAGCCTTCAGGTAGTAATCACTTGCTTTCTGAGAATGAGTACGCCGGGGGCGTTTCCGACTTTTCTTGGTCGGAAGCTCGTGAAAAGCCCTCGAATCTGGGGTTAGACCCCGAGGCTCCTAGTAGCCTTGTTTCGCCCACTTCAGTCGACTCGGGCCTGAAAGAAAGTGTCGCCGACTTGGAAGAACATTTGGCCGGCGAGAGCCCCCGTGTGGCTCAGCCTATTCACTTGTTTCTGGCCCTGAGTCGCCAGGGTTCGCTTACCGGTGAACAAGAAACAGACGGAGGAGAAACAGCGCAAAACCCTTGCAGCCCTCGGCAAGACAACAAAACAAGTCAGTCTGAACTTTCTCACGCGCAATTATCGCAGCCAGGAAGTGAAAACCCTCACCTGAAAGGTCAGTTGCCTAACGAGCGCGACCCTGGCAGTGCGCAGCTCCAGGCCTGCGCCATGGAGACGCACGCAATATCGACGTCACCGCACAACGGCGTACATGAAAACAGTCATTCAGTAGAGCGTGAAGGAGGAGAAACTGAGCAAAACGCACATTCACAAGAGACCGGTTCAGGTGAAAGCGCCACATCTCTGGAACCAGCAGCCGAGAGTTTAAGTGACTCACATGACAGTGCCCTGGCCAAGGACACCTTGAGTAGCGACGATTCAGTTAGCCGGGTTAACAACACGGATCTCGTCAGGCTCGGCGATACACCAACAGTGGAGGCGCTCAATAGTAACGTTACGCTGCCTGAACAGCATCGTCAACCCTTGGCACCCGTGGCCGATGAATCGACCGGGGAAATGACAGTTCGCGCTGCGGTTTCTCAACAAGAAGACTCGTCGAATCAGTCGCGTTTTCAAGTGTCAACCATCGAACCGAAACCGAATCACCGGCTGCTCAGCGACTCGGATGTCACAACCAGTGGCGACGAGGGTGAAAGCCCTAGTTTCGATACAGACTCTCAGCAAGATACCGTCATCGAAGGTCACTCGCAGGCCTTCCAAGACCTCAGACAGTTTGCCCTCAAACACAGTTTAGCCTTAGCCAGGAAAGATTCGAGTCTGTCGCCGACTCCTCCGTCCTTGTTTGACGTCAGCGACGCTCATCAGTCAGACACGGATAGCTCCTCGTCGCGCTGCTCATTAAGGCCTTCCAGTTTCCCTGCCTCACCCGTGCCTAGCGATGGTCGACTCACTCCCCGGCGAGCTCAGGGCCAGTACACCAGCTACGTGCTCATCACTCAGGAGGAATCGGAATCGCAGAAAGCTGAGAAAGTCATCAGCGACGATGAAAGTCGAGTCACCGTGACTGTTCCGCAGCCTTCGAGCTCCGACAAATCTGCCGTGTGCGTTGTCGAAGTACCGGCCAAACCCAACTGGATGGAGTCGCATGACGAGAACACCGACTCGGAAAGCCAGGATATAACCGAAGACTCGGCTTCGTGTGTCACAGTCAGCGGAAATGGGGTCCTCACTGACCACGACATTGAAGAGGAAACATCTGCCGATGAGGACACTCTAACCGACCATGTGGAGAACTCTTCCAATTTGGCCAAGTATTTCACTCTGGCGCTGGAGACGGGTTTCTCGGCCCGAAGGAAACAGCCGGTCGTTTATCGCAATCCCGAACGAACGCGGTCGTCTTCACCAGATCCTTTTAGCGAAGACTTAGAAGAAAAAGCTGACAGCTCGATCGATCAGCCCAACCTCAGCCTCGAGTCGACCGAAGCCCCGCATTATGAATCGGACCTGTCGGAGAAAATCGATTCGATCGATGAGACTGAATCCAACTACAGCGAGTCGGCCTCTTCGGGAGACGAAGCTTATTTCGATCGCGAGGAAGAGTTACGCGGTTATAACCGAGCCATTGATTTCACGCTGCACACCATCCTCGAGGAATCGTGCGAGGAAAGCGACAGCGAAAGACGATCGCGCACGGATTCCCATAACCCTCAGACCAATCCGTCCGAATTGGAGAAATACTTCACTTTTGACTTGGGTGGCGGAGTAGGGAGCGATCCGGCGGAGAACAAGAGGAGAACCAGTTTCGCCAACGAGGAAAGCGAGTACAGCGACACTTTTTCTGAAACCTCAAGCTCGATTTACTCGGAAGGTCTGGAAGCCCGCAGCGGGGAAGAAGAGGATATCGATCCCGTCGAATTAGCCTCCTCTCGACTGGAAAAGTACTTTATGACGGGATTTCTTGGCCTCGAACAAGGACAGTATTCTTACGGAGCTGCAGGATTGACCGGTGCAGGATCTGATGGCAGTGAAAGCGTAGGGAGTGACAGCGAGGGTCATCCCAGTCCCGAACAGCGAAGACGCAAAGTTGTCCGGGCTAGGGGATCCCGTCAGCAGGCAAGTCCTCACAGCGGCTACCGCAGCTCGGAGCGCAAGGAGACCAGCAGCAGCGAGGTTTCACATGCATCCGCCTCTGAAAACACTGAAGAAACCAGTGCGGACAAGAAAGATGGATCCTTGTCCAGTTCGGAAGTTTCCGACTTCTCCAGCAGCGAAGCCGAAGATATCGTTTTCGAGAAAAACGACGGTCAGTTCGATACCATCAAGCGCCGCAAGAAGAAGCGGAGTGCCGGCGATCATGACATCGAACGAACGGAGAAGAAATCTGCCGAGGAACCGGCAGTTTTGCCGGAACCCGAAGCACCTAAAGAGGAAACGAGACCCAACGAAGAACTGCCCGTCACTGCCGATGGCAATCCCGAAGATATCCTCGATCCGGACAGTCCGAGAAAGTACCAGAGTCGCGACAGCGGATTCGTCGGTAGCTGCGATGACTTGCTCAACGATAGTACTCCTTCAGCATCCGCCAAGGAGATCCGGAAGAGAGTATCCTCCGAATCCGGAAGCAGCTCTGACTCGGAAGTAAAAAACTCGGCCAATTCCGCCATGGATGACCTGAACCGAGCCAAAAACGATGAGAACGACGGAGGGGATACCAAATCGGGGAAAAGCGTCGGAAGTAGCGGATCATCCGGAGAAGCTGCCGGATCTCTGACCTCAACTTCGCAGTCTTCCAGAAGCGGGAAACTCAGCCGGAAGGACAGTTTCAACAACTGGAGCTCAGATGAAGAGACCAACCTGATGATGAGCAAGATGAAGGCCTTCTTCCGCAATATGGTTTCCGGAGGC
>JAIQCU010002490.1:0-11762 GCA_022114935.1 Leptestheria dahalacensis
AACTGATGGTGACAATCCAAGGTTGCCTTCGAACCGACAATGGCTTCAGGTCGTCGGGGACAGGCTTGAGGAACTCGAGGAGCCCTGGTAATGACGGCGCAAATTCCCCGCTACCGTCAAGTTCGAGCTAGCAGAGGCGTTTCGCGCGACGGGACATTACGTTGTTATACGACTTCCATCAGATCACCCGCTGAGGTGCTTAGTTGTTGACTTTTCTTGCTAATAGACTGTTTTTCTAACGCCATATTGGCCTCGAGTTCCAAAGTAGTAGTCTAGCATAACATACTGTAGTAACAGCGCCATGTAGCGGCTGTATGACGAAGTGTTTACACGAAGTGGCAGCCATCTTGTTACCCTGCCGTCTGGCAATCATCTCCTGTTCAGGACGTAATTTGCTTGACATTCAGAATCAATCTAGAAACCTGACATTTATCATCCTTGCATAAATTTATCTGCTCTAGTTCTTCGCGCGGATGCAACTGGAATGATTAGAAGGTGAAACAACGAATACTATTGGTCAAAGTTGATATCGTGCAGGTGCTGCCATCTGTTGCTACAATTATGAACCATGTTTTACCTTTGGTTTCACCACATTGGCGAAAATCGTGTCGATTCAAATATACTTTGCATTAATTATACTTGATTACAGCTTTCTGATAATATCGATTGCAAATCAAACGTCAGTAATCATTGTAATCACGTTAGGAACCGTTCCGGTTTACAATGTAATCATTGCGAGTAATCGTACAAAGCGGTCGAAGGAGGGGGAGGACGGCAAGGGAACGGTTTCCAATAAACCACGTGCACCAAGTGATTCTTGCATCGTTTGAACATTTGTGACGCTTGTAATGCGATCCGCGCTCACAAATCTATCAAGTGGCAGTCCCTCTTATGAGCTAAAACGGCCGACCGTGAAAGGGGACCGCCACGTTGACGCAAAAGATTCCCAGATTCTTCAGATTCTTCCTACTGTAAACCAAGATTCACCCAAAGTTCCCCATCAAGTTGGTTTATAGAAAGATCCTTACGCAGTATATCAATCAAGATTCCTGCGAGATTCTTGAGGAATTTCTGAGAATCTTGAGGTTTCAGACCCCCTCGATAGCCGGCACGCTGCCTTGAGTTTGTCACTGATTGCTTGGGGGGCTCGCTACTTTCCTAGGGTTATCAGCTTGTGAGTCTGAGATTCTTACCTTGAGAATGATTCTCGAAAGATTCCCAGATACCTAAACAGCACTCTTGAGAATCTCAAGGAGTTGTAAGGGAAAAGTATGGGTGGTTTGTGAGGCGGGAGATCCAAATTGAGTAGCGGACCCTCATGTGACTCGTTTAGAATCCATTTCCTTGTTTCCGCCTGTGAAATGACCATTTCGGATTTCTTTTTTATTTCTTTGTGGCGCTCTCGCTTTGGGGTCTGAAAAACGATCCGGCGAGTAAAAGTCCTGTCCTTTCCCAGTCTAATTCATCATGATCCGGTGACCGGGTATATCTCTCGGCACATAGCAGTAACGCTGTGGTCAAGTATCCTCATGTTCAGAGAATCCAGTATCTTGAAACGAGAATCGTTTTAAGTTTTGTATTCTTTTTTGGTTGCCCAAGTTTTGTTTGATCGATAAGACTGATTTTGTTTCTGCAGATAAGTAGATAGGTAGATAGATAAATAGAGAGATATATGAGGTAGATGGATAAATAGACAGATAGAAAAGTAGATAGATACATATAGATAGATGATGGATAGATAGATAGATAGATAGATGAGTAGACGGATGATAGATGAAATTAGAATGAATGGTAGAATGGAAAGATAGATTGTTTGACTGCGGATGGGTACATATAGACATTTAGATAGGTGGATACATAGATAAACAGATAGATAGTTAAATAGATAGGTATGTGGATAGGTGTGGATAGTTGAATGGGTTGAAGATACACGCAGATACAAATCTAGATGAATAGTCAGACAAATGCTTATACAGATGGTTAAATAGATAGATAGGTTGATGAAGAGATAGACAGATAGATAGATAGATAGATAGACATGGATAGACAGCATCAATCGATAAGTAACATTCACACAACCTGACTCTGTTTTATCTACCATGCCTATGCCATATGTATGGTTTTGCGCAATACTTGCATCATTTTAACTTTATGTATTCATTGAACCAATCAATTCGTATATTGTAATCAAACTAATGGTAAATAACACTGATTAACATGATTTATAATGCTCTATATTTGCCAAACGCATCCGTGCAGGAAAAGAAGCTGAAACTTGAGAAGAGCGTGAAATTGCAGCCGGTCGTACGATTGCGCGTTATTGGCATTTTATTTGTTTTTATTTACTATTTTTGTTTTTATTTTTTATTTTTTCAAAATTAACAACTCGCAGAGCCAGCGGTTTAAAAACTAAAATAAAAAAAATGGTCGAATCAGCATTGTTTCGTTATAGTGTGTAATAGCCAGAGTGTTAACAATGCTCGACAAGATCTCGTCTTGCAGCAGCGCCCAGGGGTTTTCAGTTACAACTCGCCTCGCTGGTTGCGTATTTCACCTTCACTTGATTAAAATTCATTGCGCAATTCAATTAACTCCTGATATATTTCACCTGATTTCAGTTATACTGAGTTTGTTATGACTTTTGGCTTTTGATAGGATCAGAGTTATGTCCGTATCGGTTAATTAACTCTTATGATATCAAAGTTTATGAAATGAGTATCTCGGTACGATACGTTGGTTAATCAACCAGGCGAATTCGAAACCGGCATAAGGAGTTTGACAGGATTTGCATTTCAGCAATTTCATTTGGCACTTCCCTTTGTCGAGAGAGTGTCATTTAGCCAACAACAGGATATCCAACACACTCGGTGTGCGTTTTCATTCCCTACTCTTATGGAATTAAAATTACATTCTAATTAAGTTTTTTATTCATTTATAGTTAAATTTTAGTATTCAAAATGGCGACTATGGTTAAGATGGTAATTCTCCCGCTAAAAAGAACAAGGTATTACGTGTGTACGTATTGGGCGTGGTTCTAAAGGGGGGGGCTTAGCAGTGAATCAAAGTTAGTCATTTAGCTGTCAAGCGAGGCTTCAATTGAACTAACACACATAACAGGGTCGGCTGTGTAACGAGACGCTTTGGCCTGCTCTAGCTGCTCTTTACAGAGTCCTATCGACAGTGCGAAAAATCCCCGCGCGTTTTCAATAGAAACGATTCTTCAGCCTCTGTAATAGCTCAGGTTACAAGCGCTTAACTCGCCATCGCGGATGTGAACCCTCGTCCCTGTGCGTTTAAGTTTATAGACGCAATATCTGTTTTAGGACTTCATTTAATCAGTTATCAGAGGACGTATCAGTTATTTATTATATCGATACGCGATTATGGTATCCCGTTAAGAAGTCTATTGTAAATTCAGATATAGAGATGGATTAAGTTTTATTGCGTGACTATTATGTAATAGTTAATTAGGGAATTGAAATTGTGATGTTGCGATGAAATTATCAAGATTTTGTTTTAACAAATTATTTGAGATTAACTGACGTGTTAAAGATATATGGGTATCAGACGTCTTAATACTTTATATAGTTTCAGAAATCTTGATGTAAAGTTTCAGACGTCTTACATAACCTGGGTTATAGAATGGTAGATAGATAGATAGAGAGAGAGAGAAAGACAGAGCAGACAAATACTTAGATAGATGAAGAATAAATATAGGTATAGGGATAGACAGACAGACGAAGAGATAAGTAGACAGGTAAATAGATCTGATAGATAGACAGTCAGATATACAGATAGATAGTCAAATAGACAGGTGTATGGATAAGCAGTTAGACAGATAGATAGATAGATAGACGGATAGGTAGACAGGTAAAGAGACGGGCTGATAAATAAGTATTCATACTGATAGAAGACGGATAGACAGATTGGTAGATAAGATTGGAGATAGATAACTATTTAGATAGTCAGATAGGTAGATAGTTAGATAAACAGATGGAAAGTGAGACAGACAAATAGATAGATAGATGAGTAGGTACATAAATGGACGGATGGATAGATAGATGGACGTATAGATAGGATAAAACATGAATTGAGATGGGTAGATAGACAAACAGACAGATAGAGAGACAGACACATAGATAAATAGACAGATAATAAGATTTATAAATAGATAGACAGATTCATACATAGATATACAGATAGATACATACCGTTAATAAGACTGAAAGAGATACAATAAACCCCTAATTTCAACCGGATAATTATCTAAGAATGTCAAGTATGGTGTCTAAATCACGTGCTTATAACGGACGTATTGGTGCCTTGCATGGGTTTTGTATATCCTTATTGGCTTGCTCGAGTTCATCTCGGTTCGTCTGCTACAGTGTTCGAGAGACACATAGAAAAGCTCTCCCTCGACCATTTGTTCCCATGTTGGCTTATGGCAGAACTCAAGCAGACGACGAGGCTCGTGCAAGCCAGGGATAGCAGACGACGAGAGATGAAGAGATGTATTTGTTTGTTCGCGCATACTTTCTCAATCTGGTTTTATAGGTTTGCAAACTGCAGGAGGCTGTCGCCACGGCCTGTCGCATACCCCAACAGATTAACACCTATGTTCAAACCCCCTCTACAACCTTACAACACGGTTATATGACTGTTGTAAAACCTAATAACATACCATTATACAATGCTTCGTAATATTACAAACTATTATACTACAAGAATTATAATAAGTCATCAAAGTTAATGTGCAATTTATTGATATCTGTCGATCTATATTTTAAATGGCAGTATGACTGAAGCTAGATCAGGTTAGCAAACTTGAATAGCAGCTAGAAGTATGTTTGGGTAGTAGAACTTTCGCTAGTAACTAGTTTTGGCTACTTAATTTGGTTCCTAGCTGTTAGTTTAACTGAGTAGGTTAGTATTAGCCAGTCTTACTAGTAACTAAGATAGTATAAAGGTTAGCAAACTTGACTGCAAATCGGCTGATAGCTAGTTAACTTTGCTAGAAACTACTGAGCTACTTGGCTTGTGATCACTGTTAATTAACCTCTCTCAGATTAAGTTAAAGTTTAAACTAGTTTAAGAATAGTTAAGGTTACAATAATTAAATACATGCTTTATGGATGCCATTTATTTTTTAAATGAAATTTTTAGCTGATTTGGTATTTCAAGTCGCTATTAGCCAATCAGCGTCCGCCAATCTGGCGGGCTTCCTTGGGCCCCTCCCCCGGGCCCCGCCCCTCGACCAATAACAAGGCGGCTTAGTAATCGATATATCGCCGTTCGAATGTGAATCACAACGACCACACGCCGTCGGTTCGTCGTCGAGTTGAGCCGCAGGAGGGAAAATGTCCAGTGTGATACCTTCCATACTATCTGTGGGCCATTACGATCATGGTAGCGCTACCGCGGCCGCTAGCACCGATACCCTGTACGTTCAGCATCATCTGAGGGCGCGCGGGATGTTCGATCTGCGTCACTTGGTCAGTGAATCTTCGCTGATGAGACCGGAGAATCTCAACAGTCCGGCAGTTCACCATCAGCAGCAGCACGATTCCAGCGATAACGAGAGTGTCGAAGTGCAGCACCGGATTCTTAATGAGAACGAGGTAGTTAGTTGGCTAATTTTACCAGCTNCGCGCGGGATGTTCGATCTGCGTCACTTGGTCAGTGAATCTTCGCTGATGAGACCGGAGAATCTCAACAGTCCGTCAGTTCAGCATCAGCAGCAGCACGATTCCGATAACGAGAGTGTCGAAGTGCAGCACCGGATTCTTAATGAGAACGAGGTAGTTAGTTGGCTAATTTTACCAGCTATTTTAACCAGGTATAGGTTTGGGGTTAGTTTATTGAGAAGTTAGCAACTTGTGCTTAGTTATGGTTTGGGTAGTATCTGATGCTAGTCAACAGGTTTTAACCAACTTGAATAGCAGCTTTCATGCTGTTTTGAACTAGCTGTTGAAACTGGCGTAGTGATATAAGCAGCTAGTTTATCAGTATAAGTTGGAATAGCTGGTTTGGTTAGTAATGGGTGTGCTAGTCAACAGATTAGCTTGGATAGCAAGCTAAAATTGTAGAAGCTTAAGCTAGGTAGTAATAAGCAGCTAGTGATCTAGAAGTTAGCAAATTTTTGCCAAGTTCATTGGTGAGTAGTCAACAGGTTGAATAGCAGCTTTAGTGCTGATTTGAACTAGCTATTGAAACTGGGTAGTAATATAAGCAGCTAGCTTATCGGTATAAGTTGGAATAGCTGTTTGGTTGGTAATGGATGCTAGTCAACAGGTTGGCAAGCTTGGATAGCAACTTTAGTGCTTATTTTACTAACTATTTAAGCTAGGTAGTAATAAGCAGCTAGTGATCTAGAAGTTAGCAAATTTTTGCCAAGTTCATGTAGTCAACAGGTTGAATAGCAGCTTTAGTGCTGATTTGAACTAGCTATTGAAACTGGGTAGTAATATAAGCAGCTAGCTTATCGGTATAAGTTGGAATAGCTGATTTGGTTGGTAATGGATGCTAATCAACAGGTTGGCAAGCTTGGATAGCATAAACTTTAGTGCTTATTTTACTAGCTATTTAAGCTAGGTAGTAATAAGCAGCTAGTGATCTAGAAGTTAGCAAGTATGTGCCGAGTTAGTTTGGTTAGTAACGGACGCTAGTCAATAGGTTAGCAAACTTGGACAGCAGCTTTCATGCTGATTTGGACTAGATTTTAAAATTAACTGGTTGTAGTAAGCTAGCTTATCTGTATAAGTAGATAGATGTATGCTAATCTGGTTTGGTTAGCAGCGAACGCTAGTCAAATGGTTAGCAAACTTGACAAACAGCTTTACTACTGATTTGAATTAGCTTTTGAAACTAACTAGTAGTAGTAAGCTAGCTTATCTGTATACGTTGGTAGATATGTGGTAAGCTGGCTTGGTTAGCAGTGGACGCTAGTCAACAGGTTAGCAAGCTTAAATAGTAGCTTAAATGCTAAATCTGCTAGTTATTTAAACTAGGTAGTAATAAGCACGCTAGTTTACTTAAGAATTAGCAGATTTGTGCTAAGTTATTGTTTGGTTAATAATGGATGCTAAACTTGAATAGCAGCTTTGATGCTGATTTGATCTAGCTTCTGAAACTAACCAACTGGTAGTAAGCTAGCGAATTTGTACAAGCTAGTAGATATGTGCTAAGCTGGTTTAGTTAGTAGTGGACGCTAGTTATAAGCTATAGATTGGTCAGTATCTGATGCTAGTCAATAACCGACTGGAGTAGCAGCTTTATTGCTGATAACATAGCCATAGTTAGCTAGTATGTACAGTTATCAGATAAGTGCGCTGAATTAGTTTAGTTAGCAACGGATGCTATTCAACAGATTAGCAAGCTTGGATAGCAGCTTTAATACTATAATTCAGTTGATTATTTAAAACAGACAGTAATAAGCAGCTTAGCTTACTTCATAATTGGCAGACTTGTGCTAAGTTATAGATCGATTAGTTATGAACGCTAGCGAACAGGTTAGCAAACTTGAATAGCAGCTCTCATTCTAGTTGTTAGTCGCTGCTTAATTTAACTAGCAATGAGTAGCTAGTTTATCTGTTTAAGTTAGTTGGTTTGATTAGTAACGTATGCTAGTCAACAAGTTATTAGAGCTTTACTGCTAGTTTCAATTAGCTATTAAAGATAACTAGTGGTAGTCAGCTATTTTAGTAAAAAGTTAGTAGATTTGTGTCAAGTTAGTTTTAGGTTGGTAGGGATGCTAATCGCTGGTTACCACCTGGACTAGTAGCTTTAATGGTTAGCCGGAAGTCCCATTGGTTAGCAGAACCTTTGCTAGTAGCTGGTTCGAGCTACCCTAGCTACTGAAGTTTGCTAAAATAGTACTAATGAGCTGGTGGATTTAACTAGCCCTTGAATGCTAATTAGCTGTGCAATCATTCGGCTATAAGCTTTGCTAGTAACTAGCTTCAGCTACTTCTGCTAAGTAAATGTTAACAGAGCTGTGTAACGGCTGATTACTAGTTATTGTTGCTAGAAATTAACCTTTAGTTACTTGACATAGTTACTTGGAAAAAGTAGCAAGAGAACCTTACTAAACCAGTTCACAACGGAACTAAGAAAACTACTACGTACTATAGAAGGCTAGTATTTAAGGCAGATAGAAATAGCAATGACACTAGCCATACTAAAGCAGCACTAAAGCTAGTAGCACAGTGCTTGAAGTAGTAACAGTCATAGTAGTTACTAATAACAGCATAGTAACAATATACTGGTATAAACTAGCGTATGGAGTTATTTTAGCAATAGCCTTAAATATTTACATTAGTAGCATCACTGATCAGTGATTTGGTTAGCAGCAAATATAGCACTATACTATTTAAAATGGTGAAGTACGAGTGGTAGTAGTATCAGTAGTTGTAGTTGTAGTCGGTTGTAGTATTACAGTATTGCTATTTATGATAATAGCAAGTAGTATTAGTAGTAGTAGCAGTAGTAGTGGCGGTAGTAGTAGTAGTAGTAGTAGTAGTAGTAGTAGTAGTAGTAGTAGTAGTAGTAGTAGTATCATATACTTGAAAGTAGCAATGCTACTGCTTCTTGGTCAAACAAGCAACACTGCTAGCGCCTATATCTGCACTACTATCAAAACTAAGTCAGATTAGCACTAGGTTAAAAATAGTATCTGGAATGTTTACCTATAACCTAGTAGCTTAGTTAGCAGTACCGTTTAACTTGGCAGTGCTAATAGCATAACTAGCAGTTTTATACTGATCGGCATACTAAGTACTGATTACTGAAATACTGGTACTGAGTAGCATATCAAAACATTAGCAATCAAGTTTATTGAAACGAGTCTGAAGTAATCAATTATCAACTAATTATCAACCAAATCAACGGATGTCGTTATTGGCAGGATCATCCGCATGTTGACAATCCATCGGAGATGCGGAAGCTACCCTCCATCTTCAACCTGGAGCAGACGGTATGCATCTGCGAAGCGCTACTCCAGCACGGGAGTATCGACAAACTGTCCGAGTTCCTGCAGTCGCTTTCCCCGGCCGAAGTCGCTGCCACGCCGGCCGAATCGATCCTGCGCGCGCGTGTCGCAGTCGCTTTCCACCGCGGCGCGTATCGCGAACTTTACTCGTTGCTCGAAAGCAATTCCTTCAGTCCCGAGTATCACAATGAATTGCAGCAGATTTGGTACCGCGCTCATTACAAGGTAACCGTCGACTCTTGTCAAAGTTTACTCCAATTAAAAGTAGTTGAAGTTCATTGAAGTTTAAGTTAATAACTTGACAACATGTAGGTAATTGTTTGATAATCAGTTGATTCTTAACATACTGATATAACAACATACATCTCAGTTGACGGCAGTTGATGTATATTGAAGTTTAACCATCAATTTAAGTTAATCAAGTTAACTAAGTGAAATGAAAAGACGCTTTAAACTGAATTTCTCCAAGGGACGTTAATCGCGAGTTTGCTGGTAGTTTGACGAGGGGAAAACAGCTCTTTTCCGATAGTGAAAGTCATTAAAGCCGGACCTCCTGCTAAAAGAGAGCAATAAAAATTAACCCGTTTATTTGTGCTGGAGCTATTGGCCCCTCTTGTCCCTGTGGGTCGCCCCGGGTAGGGGAATCATAAAACCGGGCGCTGCAGCCGTTCCACGAGAGTGTCAATGGTTTTATGGTTCCAGCTAATTGACATTGGGCAACTTGTTTTTCAAGCTTGGACTTCTTCTAAAAGAGTTAGCAGCAGTTTCCACTCATTAGCTTAGGCAGCTACTTTTATATTTTTTAAAAGACTAGCTAATTATGTAGTAAAACTAGCCAAGACGATATCCTATGTGAAAAGTTAGTTTGTAATGGTTTTCACTAACAGTTAGCAGACTAGACTCCAGATAGCTAAAAGTAGTTACTAGTATAGGTGACTAGCTGTTCTTTGTACAGTTAGTAAGGTGGACTAGTACTTAGCGAGGATATACTACAGGACAGCTATCGGTTTTCTGGCTACTATTTAGCTAGTCAGTATAGTAAGTTTGGCTAGTTATATACTATTTGGAATGCTAGCTAACTATATAGTAAAACTAGTCAAGACTATATACTATGTGAAAAGTTAGTTTGTAATGGTTTTCACTAACAGTTAGCAGGCTAGACTTTCAGATAGCTAAAAGTAGTTACTAGTATATGTGACTAGCTGTTCTTTGTACAGTTAGTAAGGTGGACTAGTACTTAGAGAGCACATACTATAGGACAGCTAACGGTTTTCTGGCTGCTAATTAGCTAGTCAGTAGTAAGTTCGGCTAGTTATATACTATTTGGAATGCTAGCTAACTATATAGTAAAACTAGCCAAGACTATATCCTAATGTGAAAAGTTGGTTTGTAAAGGTTTTCACTAACAGTTAGCAGGGTAGACTTCAGATAGCTAAAATTAGTTAGCATAACTAGTATGGGGGACTAGTTGTTCTTTATACAATTAGTAAGGTGGACTATAGTACTTAGCGAGCACAGCTAACGGTTTGCTGGCTGCTAATTAGCTAGTGAAAGTTAGTTTTTTAATGGATTCACTAACCGTTAGAAGGCTAAACTTCCAATAGCTCTAGTTTATTAAGTTTTTTATTATTTAGCTATTTATTCTATTTCGGTTTGTATAAATACTAGTTGTTTTAAACTAGCTAACTAACTAGTTTCTCAGGTGCTAGTCATACCATTTGGTTTCTAGTTTGCAATCTAGCTATTTATTTAGTAGAACTATGTAAGTACTAGCTAATAGACTAGCTAACTAGTTTCCCAGCTGCTAGTCAGCTACATTTTCCGGTACAGTAGCCAGTTGGTTTGAATAGTTTGTTTATAAACTTGTGGCAATCAGGAAGCTGAGAAAATCCGGGGTCGACCACTGGGCGCCGTGGACAAGTACCGTCTGCGACGCAAACACCCGCTACCCAAGACCATCTGGGACGGTGAAGAGACCATTTACTGCTTCAAGGAAAAGTCCAGGGTAGCCCTCAAGGAATGCTACCGCCAGAATCGCTACCCGACTCCCGAGGAGAAGCGGACCCTGGCTAAGAAGACGGGATTGACGCTCACGCAAGTCTCCAACTGGTTCAAGAATCGACGACAGAGGGATCGTACTCCTCAACAGCGGTATATTCTTCTATTTATGTCTTCGATTGAAGAGTAATTGTACGTGTAACAGGTTCACTCATTGGTAACCGTAACTGGTAACCGGATTCATGATTTGCATGGATCTTATAATTACATATGTTGGTAAATGGTCGTGAAACCTTGAAGGCAGAATGGTTTTTAGGGATAGAGTAATCATTTAGATGCGTAATCATATAGTAACCGTTATTAGTAATCGGATTCATGTATGTAGCAGTTTTAGTAAAGTTGATACGGAAGCTTCAAAACAAGGGACGGCTCTTAAAGGGTTTAGTAATCCTTTAGAAGAGTAATCATACAGTAACCGTTGCGGGTAACCGGAACCGTATTCCCTACATAGCTGTTTTGGTTTTTTTAAAAAAGCTTTGGATGAGGATGGCTCTCCAGGAATGAAGTAGTCGTTTAGACGTGTAATCACAGAGTAACCGTTACTGGTAACCGGATTCATTTTTACTTGATATCGTAATGCTATTTCTTGCAACTGTTCATGGGAAACTTGAAATCAGGTTGCTTCTAGAGATTTGTAACCATGTCGAAGAGTAATCATCAATAACCTTAAATATAGTAATCGGATTTCATTTCACTATGTTAAGATATCTAGAGGCGA
>JAIQCU010002491.1:0-10971 GCA_022114935.1 Leptestheria dahalacensis
TATTTTTTCACCGGCCTATTGTTCAATAATTTTTAATTAATTCTAACTAGCATTAAAGTATAATTAAGATTGCTATTCACCCCCGTATATCCTGCTCATTCCAGATTGCCTCTTAAACCGGGAATTGCAACCGTATTTCACATTCCGGTAGAGGCCAGTCCGGTGGAATCGCTCGAGTACGTGACGGGATCCTTTTCCACGTGGACCAATCCTCGCGGGGCGCTCGAAGTAGCTGTCAAGTCACCGTCCGGTAAAGTTTGGTCAATTTCCAATAAAAATTAAATTTAATTATTCACTTTAATTTAGATTAACTAGTAAGTAATTACCTTATTCACATAATAGTGGATTAACTGACTCATCTGACTTGAAAAATTTCAACAGGTGTTGTATCCCGGTTACTGATTCCACGTCGACATGACAACAGCACGGAACCTCTCACGAACTGGTCCACTTCATCAGCGCAGTTCTGGAACGAAAATCCTTTGGGGAGGTGGTCCATGTCGTTTCTAAATACTGGAAAAGACGAAGGTTTCATCGGATCGTGTTCCATGACATTCCATGGATTCTGAAAAAAAAACCAACAATATTATTTCCCCTTCTCTTATCTACCCCTTCTTCCAACAATTTTCAATCTGTTTAAAATGTTGCAATGTATTGGCCGACTTTGAAAAAAAAAACACAACTAGCGAGGATGTGTAAAGTACAATAGTTTAAAAAAACAAACACGGATTTAACTTCTTGGGGGAAAAAAATTAACGAATATGAAAACAACAAACAATAGGGGTAAACGCACGCGCGACATAAAAGCTAAATACCCAAAACTCTTATCTCCCTCCCTTTCAATTCAATTTTTATATATATATAAAAAATTAACCAACAAAGGACATTCTATTCCGTAACGCACTGAAATTTCCTTTTAAAAAATAACAAAATGAAAGTGACGTTTTGAAAGCTCGTCTTCCTCTTGAAGCTAACACGAAAAACGACTTTTAATCGCAGATGAAGAGAAAAAAAGCAAAAATCAGACGTCTTCAAGAGATTCCTGGACGTGCTTTGAAAAAATAACTTGAAGTTAAAAAAAAATACAAAAAAATAAATAGCACCCAACAACATTACACTTCCAACTTCCCCCGCCCCAAGGGGAAGATATAAATTTTTTAAAAAAATTTACAAAATTACACAAAATAAAGAAGGGAACTTTTAGATATAAATAAATAAAAAAATTGCACGGAGGGCACAGCACTTTTATTTTTTGACTGAAAGAATGGAGGGGGGTAAAAGCCACCGATGCTAGACCAAAAGTCGGGGGAGAAAAAACAAAAACAAAAATCTACATATTTTTTTTAAAGAAAAGCCTAAATCATCGTCCCCAGTAGAAGACAATTACGGGGGAGGGAAAAAAATTCCTGATATGCCCAGCTCCTGCTACATATATACACACGCAACTAAGTCGCAAATCCCCCCCGGGTAAAAATCGCCTCTAATTAAAAAAAAAATGATAATAATAATAATACGAGAATAATATAAAAAGATCAACACGCGCGAGAACAAGTCCTGGTTTCAATGAACGAAATTTGCTTTATACAAATTAATTATATATATATATAAAAGGGCGAGAGAGAGAGAGAGATAGTGCGAGGGAGGAGAGATGATAGAAGTGAAGAAAAGATGAATATATCTATGGTTCAAAGTTCAAGAGATACTCTTTAAGAGGGCCGGGCAAAGGGAGTTTGTTGACGGTCATCGCTGGACATCTGGCTACCGAGTTGTAGATGGAGACGCGGCACATTTGCTTCAGGGACCTTGGCTGCGAGTAGAGCTGCCGGATGAGTCGGCACAGTGCCGAGCGCATGGGGACTAGGCCTGCCTGCGTGTAGAGCAGCTTGAGACACGCGTACAAGGGCCGGTGCTCCATGGCCATGTAGTAGAGCAGGATGATGCGCGCGTAACGCTGTTCCGGGTCCAAGAGCAGCTCCTCGCGCCGCAGGATCACCTGGACGTAGTAGTACAGCACCTGCGCACAGTTAAAAGTCATTACCTGAATCAGTTATTAAACGCTTCGAAGTCTAATCGATGTCTAGTTAACAGCTATTAACCTTAATGGTAATTAAAATTACAACCTATGGTTTGATTTGGTAACGTAGTGACCAGCTTTGGACATTCAATCAACTATTAACACTTCAAGTTGAGATCAAAGTCTAGTTAACAGCTATTAACTTTAATCGCATTTAAATTATAATACTTTGATTTGGTAATTAAAAGGTAGGTTTGGAAACTCAATCAACTATCAACGCATCAAACCCCAAAATGATGACTAAACTAACAGCTATTAACTTTAATCACAGTTAAATCATAAAAGTTTGATTTGGTAATGTAATGACAGATTTGGACATTCAATCAACTGAAATCAATATTATTGATGTATTATAATATTATTCCAAAATATTAAGATATTTACATATATATATATATATATATATATATATATATATATATATATATATATTAAGGCCGGCCCAAACCAAATACACACGTATGCCTCGTATTAAGATAATAGATAATAATACACCCTGGCGAATGATGTAATGACGGTCTCAAATTAACGTTAGAAACCTGGTGTGACGATTTTTTGAGGAAAACCGACGACTGCGAATGACATATCATCGGTTCGGTGGTGGCAATATGGACGTTGGGATTGGCTCCGTACTGGAGAAGCGTCAGCGAGAGTGCGTGAACGTGGTCCAAGTCGGCCGGTAGCCGGGCATTCTGCACCATATCCATCAGCGCCAGGAGAATGTGCTGCGTCCGCTGGGAGAAGCGAACGTTCGGGTCCAGACCGTGCTGCAGCAAGATGACCAGCAGCTGTCGTATGAAAGCAAATGCCTACAAAATAAATACCCAGTTAATATTAATTCGATTCTTACTTGCAATACATTAATAATCCTAACACCTTGAATGAATACGAATCAGCCTAATGGTAATATGACAGATATTTCGAAGTTACACAATGCTAATACTTAGACTTTTACGCGAATCTTAATTCACGCCGAATACAGGGAATACGTACCTACGACAGTACACCATACCAAATATCAAGAAAATTAATATCAAATATCATATCAATTTTTTCCGACTGGTTTTAAACATATCAGTACTTTGATATAGGAATTCGTTTCTTGATAAATCATGTCAAAATACTGATACGACAAACTTCACATAACGTCAAACAGCATGAAATTACGTATTGATGGCCATTGAAACCCAAATCAAGTCCGAGGGAACAGCTAGGTATAGGCGTGAGGGCATCTCCTATCTTTGATATCATTTTAACCTTAATAACAAAATTAATAAAAATAAAGAACTAATTTTAGACTTGACACACATAAATTGAAATGGTTGTAAAACTTCAAGGCAGAACGAGAACCGAACTCTTTCTCAAATTGCTAATAATTAATTACACCCTAACAATTAACGCTATCATGATAAAATTTCAGCATTTTCTATTGTAATTTCATTCAACTAATATTTCGTAAATCTATTTTACTTTATCATTAAAACGACTAAAATGTTTGCAAACTCGAAAACCTGATTAACTGAGAGTAGAAAACGTTATACCCTACAGCTGAACTAATTTAACTATCTGGAGAGGGGTAGGATATTACTTTAAAAGAGAAATTTTCTACTTTATGATATATTTAACTATTGCTTTTCCAAAAGGTTGTACACTAATGCCCATATCTAGGAAGGTATCCTAAAGGAAATATCAATACTTTGAAATAGGAATTCCTTTTTTGATATATCATATCAAAATACCGGTACGACATCATTCGACAACGTACACTAACGTATTCTTGTTACCTACGCCGACTTTTCGAGAATATACATATAGAATTATACCATTGTTAATATCAAGATTCGTGATAAATCACGCTTCTTAAGAATGATATATCACGGCAGATATCGCAATCAGTTTTTTTCTCCCAGGGAGGGTTAAAATGTATATCGATGCTTCGATGCCTTGATATGCCATATCAAAATATCGATATGGACCAGATTTACATACCGTCCAATGCCCTGACTTAATGACAGATACCATAGAGTAGTTTGCCTTGTCAAAACCTGTTCAATCGACCTGCTTTGACCGTTTACAAAGGTGATTAGTTAGCCGGGGGAGACGGTGGCGTGAAGTATTACTTGTGCTTTTTCTTCCTCGCGGTTCAGTGCGATGTTCTCCGAGGCGGTGAAGACGAGCACGTGCAGCGGAGTCAGGTTGGAACGCGAGGAGCAGTTGGTGTGGGCCCCGTGCTTGCACAGCAAGCGCACGCAGTTCAAATAGAAAACCTGGAAATGTTTTCAATTTTCACCTCATTTTGCAATTTGTTCAGTCATTCTCTGTTAGTAAATTTTAATATATAAATGTTATTACTTTCTACCAATGAAAGTTACATTTCTCTTTTCTAACTATTTTTTACTCTTTTACAACTACTAATTTTCTGTTATTTTAATTACACCGCACTTACTTACGTACCTGATTTGTACAGACACGCAGAAAGGCAAAATTTAAAGTTATTAATTAACATCGTACCAACAATTTAGAATAGGTTACAGAATGGACAGTACGTTAATTAAGAAACAATTATTTCAATGCACAATACCAGTAAACATGGAAAGAAATGGACAAACCGGACGCTATTATAAAGTTGATTATAAACGGAAAACGGAAACACAATAATAAAATAAATTGTAAACATTTTAAAATGAGGATGGCAGTTAATATTTAAAAAATAATACAATAATAACAAATCAATGAAATTAAAAACTGAAATAATAAAACAGTAACAAGTAAACTAAAATAGTAGTTAAAAAATAAATACAAAAAAATTAATTCAAAAATAAATACAAAAAAATAGAATAATAATTAACAGCCAATAATAATTAAAGAGATTTAACAATAAATAAAAAGTACTAATAACGCAATTTAAAATTAGAGGCATTAAATGAGAAAATATAAAAATAAAAGATAATAAAATCGCACAGTATTTGACATATTCCCTATTACAACTACACAGGTTAGAGAAACAACCTTCATAGTGTGTGTGAAGTGATGCAGAGGGTCCTTGTTGATGAGTGGCACAAGGCAGACCATCAGAGGAACAGAGCCGTCACGGCCGACCACATTGGGATTGCCACCGTGCTGCAGCAGCATGTCCAGCAGCTCGTAACGAAACTCCCAGTCGCGGACGTGGCGCAGCACGCAGGCCAGGGCCGAATTGCCCGACTGGTTGATACTAGGCCCGGCACCCTGTTCGTCAACCAGATATGACAATGTTGCATTCAATAACAACGTTAATTTCATCTTACGAGCATAAGTTAATTAATATACTAATAATAATAGTATATAGTAACAGAATATAATAATAGTGCAATATACAGAATAGATAGATGGTAACCATGTTAATTTTGTCACATGTTTAATTCATTATTTTTCGGTGGGAAATTTGAAACATGAATTGGAAAGAGAAATTAATTCTGACACTTTGGTTTCTAACCGTAAATTAACCGGTAAGTTAATTCCAAAATTCGTTTCTCAACTAAATATTTACCAAATAAAGATCAATCTTCAATTTGCTTATTCATGAAGAAATTTCACTTAAAAACTCCTTTCTAAAAATGTAAGCCACGAGATGCTACAACATTACTCACAACTAACTGACGATAAATAATTCAGATCATTACAGTTAATAATTTAATTATCTTACATACATATTTATATTATGATAGAATGAAAATATATGTATTAATATACTGCCCAAATACAAATAATAAACTGTGTATACACGTTACAATTAGTAATATAATATCGAGACCGCAACATTTTAGCCTGTCCACAAAGCGCTACTAATGTCGCAATAACCACCTGGATTACAAATATTTAATATCATTACAGTTATATTACACTATACTACACAAACAGTCATATTTTGTTAGCAATTAGAATATAATTATGATATCTTATAACATTTCCGTATTACAGTATTTATGATATAATGTATTAATTAATTATATACTTATTAATCACGACTCAATGATGTAATTTAATGAAAACCTGATGAATGAGGTATCGGACGATGTGCAGCATGTCCCACTTGTTCCACGGCTGCGGCTCCTCGTGTCTGTCGCCATAGCCGTAGCCGTACTTGGCCTCCTCCAGGGCGTAGCGGACAATGAGCGCGTGCAGCGGGGTGTTGCCCAGCGAGTCGGCCTCGTTGATCAGCTCCCGCAGCCCGTGGTCCAGCAGCAGCTTGGCCGTCTGCAGCGTGTCCTCGGCTGACTTTTTGCCCAGCAGGAAGAGAACGTGCAGGACGGTCATCTGCTGAGTGGCCGTGCGTACTGTTGTCTGAGCGCCGCAGGCGACCAGCAGCTCCACGAAGCGTGTTTCGTGTAAAACCGCCTAGAAAAATCCAAACCCTAATTAAAATCTAGTTTCGAAAAGTTAACTAATTATATTCTGACAAGATATTACTTACATATTAGAGGATAACATACAGAAATACTTTGTTACCGTAGATATTACAATCTAACATCTTTATAAACTTAGACTATATTCAGATTATTAGAAATATATTTGTACTCAATATTGTATATACAATGCTATTGTACTAACTATACCTAAATGGCAAGTTATTTAAATATTTAATGATGATTTAAAAATAGATTATTATTTATACATAAATGATATTACTCAGAATACTATTGTGTAATAAAACCTGGTGAATTGGGTAATATTCGTCGTAGCACTGGTTAATCTCTTCTGGTCGTTCCGAAACGAGGTACTTGACGCAGTTCCAGGCTCCCCTCTCACAGGCGATGTGCAGCAGGGGCCGTTTCTGTTGCCACGGTAACCAGTGATCGTCTCCCTGCTGGGTGAGCAGCTCGAGGATCTCCATCTGGTCGCCGTCGATGGCATAGTAGACGGCGCTCTGCAGTTTGTCACTCGACCGGTCCGCTATGGACTCATCGGAAACACCTAAAACAAGGCCAAGCATTAAAATTATTAATTACAACCAAGAATTATTTGAAAAATAATAACAAGCTTTGTACAAATTGTATACTTGAATTCATATTTATTTGTTAGTTAATAACGTCATTTACAATTGTAGCGATTTATCAGTTTTCTCCATTACTTAATTTATGTTTTAAAATTGTTAAATTAATTAATTTATAGTTTTGCGATTTATTGAATTCATTCATTATTATGATTTTAATATTAGTAGTAGTATTATCTGTTATATTCATTATTCTAATTTTCAGTGGCATTTAGGAATATGTTGGTAACAGATCTGTACGATATGATTCAAAAGCACAAGTTACATGTTTTGAATCGTTCTTCGCAGTTTTGGTTATGCGGTCCAGGCCAGCACATGCGGGCTTCGACATCAATGCGGCCTCCGTGCTTCAAAAGCAGCTCTACTTCCTCTTCGTACCTAATTTGAAGTTGGAAAAAAAACGTGTAAGCACAGCAGGTTATTTTATTAACTTGCCCGATACTCACCCTTTCAGACAGGCGATGTGTAAGGGAAGAGAACAGGCACCTCGATTGATGTCGACGTTGCGGGACAGTATCCAGCGCACAAGATCGACATTGTTGATTCCGACACACTTCTGCAACAGGTTATAGCCTTCCTCATTGTGCACCAGCAGCAGATTGTCGCCCTGAATAAAGCAAAGTAAAACAGTTGATCGGCATACAACACTATCGCATATCGCGGACGTACCTTGGAGATCTGGCTCAGCAGACCTTCCAGCCTCTGCGCGGTGACCCGAGGATTGGCCCTCAGAACATGAAACACCGCCTGAATAACCTGCTTCGTCTGCTCCGAGACGCCTCGGTGATTGCCCGAAGACAGTAGATTGCTGCCCGACTGGAAGAAATTACTCAAGGCATTGCCCATGGCTGCCCGAAAGTATCCTTTGTATCTCCTTGCTATCAAATGAGAAAAACAAGCGTTAGCAGAAGTAGAGCAGGTTCAAATAAGGCAAGTAAAAGGTCAAACGACAGAAAACCTCTCCAGCCCAGTATATTGAGTTTCTTCGAGCAACCCATGACGTGCACTGTAAGAGTACCGACGGCCGAATAAGTTCTCTGTATAACACGCTGGACTTTTTGGGGTTCGTATCGAGCTCTACATCCAATTAGTTTACTTGCTATTTTGGCAAAGAGGATACCCACCAGCCCCACAGATCGCTAGAGGCAGCCACACAAGTGCCGAAGTGAACCCTGCCCAGAAACATCACACAAAAATCCTATTGCATAAACCATACATAACCAAACCTTACTTAGTTCTTCGCCCGTCTAGCTTCTTACAGAAAAGTGTCAACTTGAACACTTTACATTTACACCCAAACAAACACGAAAGTGACGGGGGCCATTTCACCTGACAGGTTTGGAAAAACCGATGCTTTGTTTACCTAAGTCATGTCATGCTACTAGAGATGAAGGAAATGACACTGAGGAGCACTTAAGAAGAGACACAGCAAGTCTTCGGTGGCTTTGGTAGATATCAACAGTGTTGCGTCTAGTCTACAAACGCCATCTTAGATGTGGCTACGACGTCATCGTAAAACCATGTGACGTCAATAGCAACAACAAAGTCGACGTACTCGAAGCTAACTTCTAACGTTGAAACCCTATTAAAGCTAGTTACGCAAGAAGGACGATTTCTGAGAACAAAAGGAACGACACCGACGATGATAAGGTCGCTTGCACATATTGTATTAATGACGCTCACGGACCAATCTTTCTGAAATCAAACTGGAGTGGCTTATCCGGACGGTTAATTAACTGAGAGACGCAATCCAGCTCTCTGCCGTTCCAGCGGATTTCAAATTTCTCCATAATCTGCAAAGAGAAAAATTGAAATATTGCTTTCACATACGTGTACATGTGGAACAATTAAGAATTCAGCCGAATAAAACGTAATTATAATTAGTTATGATTATTAAAAGTTTGTAGAAACTCGCCTAACTAATTACCATTTTGAGAAAAAAGAAAAAGAAGAGAAGAAGGAGAAGAGAGGCTTCACTGATTTCAAAAAAAAGAGAAAAACATGCTTGAAAAAAATGGGCCTGTCCGGGAATTGAACCCGGGACCTCTCGCACCCGAAGCGAGAATCATACCCCTAGACCAACAGGCCACACACACTAAGCAAAAACAAAACTATAAGTATCGGAAATTAGGAAGCTATAAATAAAAAGTAACTCAAGAATAAAAAGAGGTACCCTAGCTAGAAGTATATAGATGTTCTGTTCAGCCAGACGTCTTCCAATACAAGCGCGCGGCCCATGTCCAAATGGAAGAACAAGGAATGGATGAGCTTTCTCCTGCAGATTCGATCCTTTCATCCAGCGCTCCGGAATGAACTCATTCGGGCTAGAGAAATACTCAGTCAGCCGGCAGCTTACTTGGTTCTGGCTGACGAGGATCGTCTAAAATGATAATACCATAATTAAAAACAAAGCTATTTAGGCAAACTTAATCGATATGGTATTTTGAATAATACATTCTTCGGGACGTGGTAGCCTGAGAATATAGCATCGGCTGGTAAAATACGCCCAACTCCGATCGAAATGGGATTTAGACGGAAGGTTTCCTTCACAACAGCTTTTAGGTATGACATGGATGCAAGAGTTTCTTCAGTTATGTTCTTGCCCTTTGCAGTTTGTTGAACTTCACGCCGCAAGATGGCCTGCTTTTCTGGATTGCACGCCAGGTGATACAAAATGAACCCCATTGAAAAGGCACTCTGTAAAACAAACCGTAAGATTAGAAACTGAAAAAATATGTTTAAATGAGGTTCACGTAATACCATAATTAAAGAAAAAAACAGTTCACAAAAGAAAAAAAGCTGGGCCTGTCCGGGATTTGAACCCGGGACCTCTCGCACCCAAAGCGAGAATCATACCCCTAGACCAACAGGCCACACTAAGTACACGTAACAAGAACGTACCGTATCAACTCCGGCGAGTAGCATATCGCCAACCATAGCTGTTACGTCTTTGACATCCAAGTCTGGGGTGGACAGATATACTTCTAATAAGGTCTTCTTTGAAGGTTCCTTGCTTAACTGCAGTTCTTCCCGTTTTGCCGCTATGTATTCTAGGGCAACCCTAAAACAACCAATCAAATCAAAGTTTAAACATGTTAAACCTCAAGATAATCAAACTTTTATACTCTTCGAAGTATTCCTGAGCTTTCCGCAATTTGCGAAAGGCGGGAGTTTCGAATTTCCTCCACAACTGAAGACCATTGTCGGTCCTCAGGATCTGTTGATTGGTATCAGCAGCTGCTTTGATTAAGCGCATCGGCCTCGAATGAAGATCCAAGTTATTGCTAAGGGACCCTAGCCGCGTATCGAACGTAAAGAGTCCTGTGACTAACATTCCAGAGTCATTAGTAAACACTGTCAAATAACAAGGTTACTTGATTCTTACATTCTAAGAAGACGCGTGCAAGCTCGTCCAGGAAATCTTTCGGTAAAGCCGAGTTCCTTACAAGAAAATCTAATCTGTCAGTGAATTCCTGGGATACGACGTCAATATCTTTGATGTACACCCGGACATTCTGAGGAGCGCTAAGGGGACGCTGCAGACTGGTGCGCAGCCGAAACCATTCGGGTCCATTTCTGCAAAAGTGAACAGTTTGAGTTTTGAAATGAAGTTATAGTTTATAAGCAGAAGTAGATCGATCGTACGTGGGTAAAAGGCCGCCAGTGTTGTAGAGATGAGGTCGCTGGAGTCGATACTGTTCCAGCGCCGTGTGCGATCGACGTGAAGGATAGCGACCCTCGACCCTGTACATCGTCTCAATGTCTTCCGGTCGGTAGAGTAGCACCAGATTCACTCCTGGAACGATTTCCTCGCGGACAATGGGTCCGTATTTTTTATACTTTTTGAATCCGTTACGATGAAGGC